>JBAMCD010000141.1:0-24807 GCA_037075365.1 Drosophila emarginata
TATAAAAAGAAATAATAATAATAATAAAAAAAAACAAATAAATTCTCTACATTTAATGACACTATACATATATACAAATATACTTTTACCACATATATTATTAAACGAACAATCGAACATTAAAAAAAAAAATAAACAATAATAAATAAATTTCCATATAATAAAAATTAGAAAATAACTCCATATAATTACGTTATTTTTCTAAAGAGGGGGGATGTAGCATGTTCTGGAATAACATATTAACAACATTATAAACATATTGTAGCAATTAGTTACAATATTTATGTGCGCAACATTCAAGTTCATTTGCCTCTTGAGTAACATGACCACCCATGAGTACATGGTGCTGGACAATTGCTGTGTCGGCAAAAATAACACGCGCGGCCGCTTTGGCCCAATATGCAATATGATACATCCTCACTCTCCCGCTGTGGCGGCATATACACATACATACTTTTATGTAAACATTTATACATTTCTACATAAGTATGTTTATACATAAGCATACCGCTCCTCTGCCTGCACGACTGGCAGCGCAGCTACGCGGTCTTAGCTATAGTCAACAATTGTTATAGAATTAAGAATTATTGAATAAACAAAGCTCAAACGGATAAGACCAATTTGTGTGTTCAATCTAATATATCCTACCAAAACATCCAGCCAATCCAGTTGCATCGAATCCAGCATCAGCGTCGTTCGAAGCACAAGTTGTACTCTGTCCATGCATGACACCCTGTGTCACATGGGACCCATAAGCCAATCCAGTTGCATCGAATCCAGCATCAGCTTCGTTCGAAGCACAAGTTGTACCCTGTCCATGCATGACACCCTGTGTGACATGCAATCCATAAGCAAATCCAGTTGCGCCGAAACCAGCATCAGCGTCGTTCGAAGCACAAGTTGTACTCTGTCCATGCATGACACCCTGTGTCACATGGGACCCATAACCCAATCCAGTTGCATCGAATCCAGCATCAGCTTCGTTCGAAGGACAAGTTGTACCCTGACCATGCATAACATCCTGTATGATATGCGACCCATAAGCCAATCCAGTTGCATCGAATCCAGCATCAGCTTCGTTCGAAGCACAAGTTGTACCCTGTCCATGCATGACACCCTGTGCCACATGGGACCCATAAGCCAATCCAGTTGCATCGAAACCAGCATCAGCTTCGTTCGAAGCACAAGTTGTACCCTGTCCATGCATGACACCCTGTGTCACATGGGACCCATAAGCCAATCCAGTTGCATCGAATCCAGCATCAGCTTCGTTCGAAGCACAAGTTGTACCCTGACCATGCATGACATCCTGTGTGACATGCGATCCATAAGCAAATCCAGTTGCGCCGAAACCAGCATCAGCTTTGTTCGAAGCACAAGTTGTACTCTGTCCATGCATGACACCCTGTGTCACATGGGACCCATAACCCAATCCAGTTGCATCGAATCCAGCATCAGCGTCGTTCGAAGCACAAGTTGTACCCTGTCCATGCATGACACCCTGTGCCACATGGAACCCACAACCCAATCCAGTTGCATCGAATCCAGCATCAGCTTCGTTCGAAGCACAAGTTGTACCCTGTCCATGCATGACACCCTGTGTCACATGGGACCCATAAGCCAATCCAGTTGCATCGAATCCAGCATCAGCTTCGTTCGAAGCACAAGTTGTACCCTGTCCATGCATGACATCCTGTGTGACATGCGATCCATAAGCAAATCCAGTTGCGCCGAAACCAGCATCAGCGTCGTTCGAAGCACAAGTTGTACTCTGTCCATGCATGACACCCTGTGTCACATGGGACCCATAACCCAATCCAGTTGCATCGAATCCAGCATCAGCGTCGTTCGAAGCACAAGTTGTACTCTGTCCATGCATGACACCCTGTGTCACATGGGACCCATAACCCAATCCAGTTGCATCGAATCCAGCATCAGCGTCGTTCGAAGCACAAGTTGAAGCCTGTCCATGCATGATACCCTGTGCCACATGGAACCCACAACCCAATCCAGTTGCATCGAATCCAGCATCAGCTTCGTTCGAAACACAAGTTGTACCCTGTCCAAGCATGACATCCTGTGTGACATGCGATCCATAAGCAAATCCAGTTGCGCCGAAACCAGTATCAGCTTCATTCGAAGCACAAGTTGTACCCGGTCCATGCATGACACCCTGGGTCACATGCGATCCATAAGCAAATCCAGTTGCGCCGAAACCAGCATCAGCGTCGTTCGAAGCACAAGTTGTACCCTGTCCATGCATGACACCCTGTGCCACATGGAACCCACAACCCAATCCAGTTGCATCGAATCCAGCATCAGCTTCGTTCGAAGCACAAGTTGTACCCTGTCCATGCATGACACCCTGTGTCACATGGGACCCATAAGCCAATCCAGTTGCATCGAATCCAGCATCAGCGTCGTTCGAAGCACAAGTTGTACCCTGTCCATGCATGACATCCTGGGTCACATGCGATCCATAAGCAAATCCAGGTGCGCCGAAACCAGCATCAGCGTCGTTCGAAGCACAAGTTGTACTCTGTCCATGCATGACACCCTGTGTCACATGGAACCCACAACCCAATCCAGTTGCATCGAATCCAGCATCATTCGAAGCACAAGTTGTACCCGGTCCATGCATGACACCCTGTGTCACATGGGACCCATAACCCAATCCAGTTGCATCGAATCCAGCATCAGCGTCGTTCGAAGCACAAGTTGTACCCTGTCCATGCATGACATCCTGTGTGACATGCGATCCATAAGCAAATCCAGTTGCGCCGAAACCAGCATCAGCGTCGTTCGAAGCACAAGTTGTACTCTGTCCATGCATGACACCCTGTGTCACATGGGACCCATAACCCAATCCAGTTGCATCGAATCCAGCATCAGCGTCGTTCGAAGCACAAGTTGTACCCTGTCCATGCATGACACCCTGTGCCACATGGAACCCACAACCCAATCCAGTTGCATCGAATCCAGCATCAGCTTCGTTCGAAGCACAAGTTGTACCCTGTCCATGCATGAACCCTGGTGTCACATGAACAATCCAGTTGCATCGAATCCAGCATCAGCGTCGTTCGAAGCACAAGTTGTACTCTGTCCATGCATGACACCCTGTGTCACATGGGACCCATAACCCAATCCAGTTGCATCGAATCCAGCATCAGCGTCGTTCGAAGCACAAGTTGTACCCTGTCCATGCATGATACCCTGTGCCACATGGAACCCACAACCCAATCCAGTTGCATCGAATCCAGCATCAGCTTCGTTCGAAGCACAAGTTGTACCCTGTCCATGCATGACATCCTGTGTGACATGCGATCCATAAGCAAATCCAGTTGCGCTGAAACCAGCATCAGCTTCATTCGAAGCACAAGTTGTACCCGGTCCATGCATGACACCCTGTGTCACATGGGACCCATAACCCAATCCAGTTGCATCGAATCCAGCATCAGCTTCGTTCGAAGCACAAGTTGTACCCTGTCCATGCATGACACCCTGTGCCACATGGAACCCACAACCCAATCCAGTTGCATCGAATCCAGCATCATTCGAAGCACAAGTTGTACCCGGTCCATGCATGACACCCTGGGTCACATGGGATCCATAAGCCAATCCAGTTTCATCGAATCCAGCATCAGCGTCGTTCGAAGCACAAGTTGTACTCTGTCCATGATGACACCTGTGTGACATGCGATCCATAAGCAAATCCAGTTGGTCGAAACCAGATCAGTCGTTCGAAGCACAAGTTGTACCCGGTCCATGCATGACACCCTGGGTCACATGCGATCCATAAGCAAATCCAGGTGCGCCGAAACCAGCATCAGCGTCGTTCGAAGCACAAGTTGTACTCTGTCCATGCATGACACCCTGTGTCACATGGAACCCATAACCCAATCCAGTTGCATCGAATCCAGCATCAGCGTCGTTCGAAGCACAAGTTGTACCCTGTCCATGCATGACACCCTGTGTCACATGGGACCCATAAGCCAATCCAGTTGCATCGAATCCAGCATCAGCGTCGTTCGAAGCACAAGTTGTACCCTGTCCATGCATGACATCCTGTGTCACATGCGATCCATAAGCAAATCCAGTTGCGCCGAAACCAGCATCAGCGTCGTTCGAAGCACAAGTTGTACTCTGTCCATGCATGACACCCTGTGTCACATGGGACCCATAACCCAATCCAGTTGCATCGAATCCAGCATCATTCGAAGCACAAGTTGTACCCGGTCCATGCATGACACCCTGTGTCACATGGGATCCATAACCCAATCCAGTTTCATCGAATCCAGCATCAGCGTCGTTCGAAGCACAAGTTGTACTTTGTCCATGTATGACACCCTGTGTCACATGGGACCCATAAGCCAATCCAGTTTCATCGAATCCAGCATCAGCGTCGTTCGAAGCACAAGTTGTACCCTGACCATGCATGACATCCTGTGTGACATGCGATCCATAAGCAAATCCAGTTGCGCCGAAACCAGCATCAGCGTCGTTCGAAGCACAAGTTGTACTCTGTCCATGCATGACACCCTGTGTCACATGGAACCCATAACCCAATCCAGTTGCATCGAATCCAGCATCAGCGTCGTTCGAAGCACAAGTTGTACCCGGTCCATGCATGACACCCTGGGTCACATGCGATCCATAAGCAAATCCAGTTGCGCCGAAACCAGCATCAGCTTCGTTCGAAGCACAAGTTGTACCCTGTCCATGCATGACACCCTGTGTCACATGGGACCCATAACCCAATCCAGTTGCATCGAATCCAGCATCAGCGTCGTTCGAAGCACAAGTTGTACCCTGTCCATGCATGACACCCTGTGTCACATGCGATCCATAAGCAAATCCAGTTGCACCGAAACCAGCATCAGCTTCGTTCGAAGCACAAGTTGTACCCTGTCCATGCATGACACCCTGTGTCACATGGGACCCATAAGCCAATCCAGTTGCATCGAATCCAGCATCAGCGTCGTTCGAAGCACAAGTTGTACCCTGTCCATGCATGACATCCTGTGTGACATGCGATCCATAAGCAAATCCAGTTGCGCTGAAACCAGCATCAGCTTCATTCGAAGCACAAGTTGTACCCGGTCCATGCATGACACCCTGTGTCACATGGAACCCACAACCCAATCCAGTTGCATCGAATCCAGCATCAGCTTCGTTCGAAGCACAAGTTGTACCCTGTCCATGCATGACATCCTGTGTGACATGCGATCCATAAGCAAATCCAGTTGCGCTGAAACCAGCATCAGCTTCGTTCGAAGCACAAGTTGTACCCTGTCCATGCATGACACCCTGTGCCACATGGAACCCACAACCCAATCCAGTTGCATCGAATCCAGCATCATTCGAAGCACAAGTTGTACCCGGTCCATGCATGACACCCTGGGTCACATGCGATCCATAAGCAAATCCAGTTGCGTCGAAACCAGCATCAGCGTCGTTCGAAGCACAAGTTGTACTCTGTCCATGCATGACACCCTGTGTCACATGGGACCCATAACCCAATCCAGTTGCATCGAATCCAGCATCAGCGTCGTTCGAAGCACAAGTTGTACTCTGTCCATGCATGACACCCTGTGTCACATGGGACCCATAACCAATCCAGTTGCATCGAATCCAGCATCAGGTCGTTCGAAGCACAATTGTACTTTGTCCATGTATGACACCCTGTGTCACATGGGACCCATAAGCCAATCCAGTTGCATCGAATCCAGCATCAGCGTCGTTCGAAGCACAAGTTGTACCCTGACCATGCATGACATCCTGTGTGACATGCGATCCATAAGCAAATCCAGTTGCGCCGAAACCAGCATCAGCGTCGTTCGAAGCACAAGTTGTACTCTGTCCATGCATGACACCCTGTGTCACATGGGACCCATAACCCAATCCAGTTGCATCGAATCCAGCATCAGCGTCGTTCGAAGCACAAGTTGTACCCTGTCCATGCATGATACCCTGTGCCACATGGAACCCACAACCCAATCCAGTTGCATCGAATCCAGCATCAGCTTCGTTCGAAGCACAAGTTGTACCCGGTCCATGCATGACACCCTGTGTCACATGCGATCCATAAGCAAATCCAGTTGCGCCGAAACCAGCATCAGCTTCATTCGAAGCACAAGTTGTACCCGGTCCATGCATGACACCCTGTGTCACATGCGATCCATAAGCCAATCCAGTTTCATCGAATCCAGCATCAGCGTCGTTCGAAGCACAAGTTGTACTCTGTCCATGCATGACACCCTGTGTCACATGGGACCCATAACCCAATCCAGTTGCATCGAATCCAGCATCAGCGTCGTTCGAAGCACAAGTTGTACCCGGTCCATGCATGACATCCTGTGTGACATGCGATCCATAAGCAAATCCAGTTGCGCCGAAACCAGCATCAGCGTCGTTCGAAGCACAAGTTGTACTCTGTCCATGCATGACACCCTGTGTCACATGGGACCCATAACCCAATCCAGTTGCATCGAATCCAGCATCAGCGTCGTTCGAAGCACAAGTTGTACCCTGTCCATGCATGATACCCTGTGCCACATGGGACCCATAACCCAATCCAGTTGCATCGAATCCAGCATCAGCGTCGTTCGAAGCACAAGTTGTACCCTGTCCATGCATGATACCCTGTGTCACATGGAACCCATAACCCAATCCAGTTGCATCGAATCCAGCATCAGCTTCGTTCGAAGCACAAGTTGTACCCTGTCCATGCATGACACCCTGTGCCACATGGAACCCACAACCCAATCCAGTTGCATCGAATCCAGCATCATTCGAAGCACAAGTTGTACCCGGTCCATGCATGACACCCTGTGTCACATGCGATCCATAAGCAAATCCAGGTGCGCCGAAACCAGCATCAGCGTCGTTCGAAGCACAAGTTGTACTCTGTCCATGCATGACACCCTGTGTCACATGGGACCCATAACCCAATCCAGTTGCATCGAATCCAGCATCAGCGTCGTTCGAAGCACAAGTTGTACCCTGTCCATGCATGACACCCTGTGTCACATGGGACCCATAAGCCAATCCAGTTGCATCGAATCCAGCATCAGCGTCGTTCGAAGCACAAGTTGTACCCTGTCCATGCATGATACACTGTGTCACATGGAACCCACAACCCAATCCAGTTGCATCGAATCCAGCATCAGCGTCGTTCGAAGCACAAGTTGTACCCTGTCCATGCATGATACCCTGTGCCACATGGAACCCACAACCCAATCCAGTTGCATCGAATCCAGCATCAGTGTTCGAAGCACAAGTTGTACCCGGTCCATGCATGACATCCTGTGTCACATGCGATCCATAAGCAAATCCAGTTGCGCCGAAACCAGCATCAGCGTCGTTCGAAGCACAAGTTGTACTCTGTCCATGCATGACACCCTGTGTCACATGGGACCCATAACCCAATCCAGTTGCATCGAATCCAGCATCAGCGTCGTTCGAAGCACAAGTTGTACCCTGTCCATGCATGACACCCTGTGTCACATGGGACCCATAACCCAATCCAGTTGCATCGAATCCAGCATCAGCGTCGTTCGAAGCACAAGTTGTACCCTGTCCATGCATGACACCCTGTGCCACATGGAACCCATAACCCAATCCAGTTGCATCGAATCCAGCATCAGCGTCGTTCGAAGCACAAGTTGTACCCTGTCCATGCATGACACCCTGTGTCACATGGAACCCATAACCCAATCCAGTTGCATCGAATCCAGCATCAGCTTCGTTCGAAGCACAAGTTGTACCCTGTCCATGCATGACACCCTGTGCCACATGGAACCCACAACCCAATCCAGTTGCATCGAATCCAACATCAGCTTCGTTCGAAGTACAAGTTGTACCCGGTCCATGCATGACACCCTGGGTCACATGCGATCCATAAGCAAATCCAGTTGCGTCGAAACCAGCATCAGCGTCGTTCGAAGCACAAGTTGTACTCTGTCCATGCATGACACCCTGTGTCACATGGGACCCATAACCCAATCCAGTTGCATCGAATCCAGCATCAGCGTCGTTCGAAGCACAAGTTGTACCCTGTCCATGCATGATACCCTGTGCCACATGGAACCCACAACCCAATCCAGTTGCATCGAATCCAGCATCAGCTTCGTTCGAAGCACAAGTTGTACCCTGTCCATGCATGACATCCTGTGTGACATGCGATCCATAAGCAAATCCAGTTGCGCCGAAACCAGCATCAGCTTTGTTCGAAGCACAAGTTGTACTCTGTCCATGCATGACACCCTGTGTCACGTGGGACCCATAAGCCAATCCAGTTGCGCCGAAACCAGCATCAGCGTCGTTCGAAGCACAAGTTGTACCCGGTCCATGCATGACACCCTGTGTAATGCGATCCATAAGCAATCCAGTTGCGCCGAAACCAGCATCAGGTCGTTCGAAGAAAGTTGTACTCGTCCATGCATGACACCCTGTGTCACATGGACATAACCCAATCCAGTTGATCGAATCCAGCATCAGGTGTGAAGAAAGTGGTCAGATGAACCGACTGGGCAGTTTCGAAGCAAAGTTGTACCGGTCCATGCATGACACCCTGGGTCACATGCGATCCATAAGCAATCCAGGTGCGCCGAAACCAGCATCAGCGTCGTTCGAAGCACAAGTTGTACTCTGTCCATGCATGACACCCTGTGTCACATGGGACCCATAACCCAATCCAGTTGCATCGAATCCAGCATCAGCGTCGTTCGAAGCACAAGTTGTACCCTGTCCATGCATGACACCCTGTGCCACATGGGACCCATAACCCAATCCAGTTGCATCGAATCCAGCATCAGCTTCGTTCGAAGCACAAGTTGTACCCTGTCCATGCATGACATCCTGTGTGACATGCGATCCATAAGCAAATCCAGTTGCGCCGAAACCAGCATCAGCGTCGTTCGAAGCACAAGTTGTACTCTGTCCATGCATGACACCCTGTGTCACATGGGACCCATAACCCAATCCAGTTGCATCGAATCCAGCATCAGCGTCGTTCGAAGCACAAGTTGTACCCTGTCCATGCATGACATCCTGTGTCACATGGACCCATAAGCCAATCCAGTTGCATCGAATCCAGCATCAGCGTCGTTCGAAGCACAAGTTGTACCCTGTCCATGCATGACACCCTGTGTCACATGGGACCCATAACCCAATCCAGTTGCATCGAATCCAGCATCAGCGTCGTTCGAAGCACAAGTTGTACCCTGTCCATGCATGACATCCTGTGTGACATGCGATCCATAAGCAAATCCAGTTGCGCCGAAACCAGCATCAGCGTCGTTCGAAGCACAAGTTGTACTCTGTCCATGCATGACACCCTGTGTCACATGGGACCCATAACCCAATCCAGTTGCATCGAATCCAGCATCAGCGTCGTTCGAAGCACAAGTTGTACCCTGTCCATGCATGACACCCTGTGTGACATGCGATCCATAAGCAAATCCAGTTGCGCCGAAACCAGCATCAGCGTCGTTCGAAGCACAAGTTGTACTCTGTCCATGCATGACACCCTGTGTCACATGGGACCCATAACCCAATCCAGTTGCATCGAATCCAGCATCAGCGTCGTTCGAAGCACAAGTTGATAGCCTGTCCATGCATGATACCCTGTGCCACATGGAACCCACAACCCAATCCAGTTGCATCGAATCCAGCATCAGCTTCGTTCGAAACACAAGTTGTACCCTGTCCAAGCATGACATCCTGTGTGACATGCGATCCATAAGCAAATCCAGTTGCGCCGAAACCAGCATCAGCTTCATTCGAAGCACAAGTTGTACCCGGTCCATGCATGACACCCTGGGTCACATGCGATCCATAAGCAAATCCAGGTGCGCCGAAACCAGCATCAGCGTCGTTCGAAGCACAAGTTGTACTCTGTCCATGCATGACACCCTGTGTCACATGGGACCCATAACCCAATCCAGTTGCATCGAATCCAGCATCAGCGTCGTTCGAAGCACAAGTTGTACCCTGTCCATGCATGATACCCTGTGCCACATGGAACCCACAACCCAATCCAGTTGCATCGAATCCAGCATCAGCTTCGTTCGAAGCACAAGTTGTACCCTGTCCATGCATGACACCCTGTGCCACATGGAACCCACAACCCAATCCAGTTGCATCGAATCCAGCATCATTCGAAGCACAAGTTGTACCCGGTCCATGCATGACACCCTGGGTCACATGCGATCCATAAGCAAATCCAGGTGCGTCGAAACCAGCATCAGCGTCGTTCGAAGCACAAGTTGTACTCTGTCCATGCATGACACCCTGTGTCACATGGGACCCATAACCCAATCCAGTTGCATCGAATCCAGCATCAGCGTCGTTCGAAGCACAAGTTGTACCCTGTCCATGCATGACATCCTGTGTCACATGCGATCCATAAGCAATCCAGTTGCATCGAATCCAGCATCAGCGTCGTTCGAAGCACAAGTTGTACCCTGTCCATGCATGACACCCTGTGTCACATGGGACCCATAAGCCAATCCAGTTGCATCGAATCCAGCATCAGCTTCGTTCGAAGCACAAGTTGTACCCTGTCCATGCATGACATCCTGTGTGACATGCGATCCATAAGCAAATCCAGTTGCGCCGAAACCAGCATCAGCTTCGTTCGAAGCACAAGTTGTACCTGTCCATGCATGACACCCTGTGTCACATGGGACCCATAACCCAATCCAGTTGCATCGAATCCAGCATAGTCATTCGAAGCACAAGTTGTACCCGGTCCATGCATGACATGTCCATGCGATCCTACATGGGGAACCAGCATCAGGTCGTTCGAAGCAAAGTTGTACTCTGTCCATGCATGACACCCTGTGTCACATGGGACCCATAACCCAATCCAGTTGCATCGAATCCAGCATCAGTTCGAAGCACAAGTTGTACCCGGTCCATGCATGACACCTGTGTGAATGCGATCCATAAGCAATCCAGTTGCGCCGAAACCAGCATCAGCGTCGTTCGAAGCAAAGTTGTACTCTGTCCATGCATGACACCCTGTGTCACATGGGACCCATAACCAATCCAGTTGCATCGAATCCAGCATCAGGCGTTCGAAGCACAAGTTGTACCCTGTCCATGATGATACCCTGTGCACATGGAACCCAAACCAATCAGTTGCATCGAATCCAGCATCAGGTGTTCGAAGCACAAGTTGTACCCTGTCATGCATGATACCCTGTGCACATGGAACCCAAACATCCAGTTGCATCGAATCCAGCATCAGCTTCGTTCGAAGCACAAGTTGTACCCTGTCCATGCATGACACCCTGTGCCACATGGAACCCACAACCCAATCCAGTTGCATCGAATCCAGCATCATTCGAAGCACAAGTTGTACCCGGTCCATGCATGACACCCTGGGTCACATGCGATCCATAAGCAAATCCAGGTGCGTCGAAACCAGCATCAGCGTCGTTCGAAGCACAAGTTGTACCCTGTCCATGCATGACACCCTGTGTCACATGGGACCCATAACCCAATCCAGTTGCATCGAATCCAGCATCAGCGTCGTTCGAAGCACAAGTTGTACCCTGTCCATGCATGACACTGTGTGAATGCGACCATAAGCAATCCAGTTGCGCGAATCCAGCATCAGGTCGTTCGAAGCACAAGTTGTACTTTGTCCATGCATGACACCCTGTGTCACATGGGACCCATAAGCCAATCCAGTTGCATCGAATCCAGCATCAGGTCGTTCGAAGCACAAGTTGTACCCGGTCCATGCATGACACCCTGTGTCACATGCGATCCATAAGCAAATCCAGTTGCGCCGAAACCAGCATCAGCGTCGTTCGAAGCACAAGTTGTACTCTGTCCATGCATGACACCCTGTGTCACATGGGACCCATAACCCAATCCAGTTGCATCGAATCCAGCATCAGCGTCGTTCGAAGCACAAGTTGTACTCTGTCCATGCATGACATCCTGTGTGACATGCGATCCATAAGCAAATCCAGTTGCACGAAACCAGCATCAGTTTTGAAGAAGTTGTAGGTCCATATGAACTGTGTAATGCGATCCATAACATAGTTGGCGAAACCAGATCAGGTCGTTCGAAGCACAAGTTGTACCTGTCCATGCATGACACCCTGTGTCACATGGGACCCATAACAATCCAGTTGCATCGAATCCAGCATCAGGTCGTTCGAAGCAAAGTTGTAGTCCAGATGAACTGTGTGACATGGATCCATAAATCCAGTTGGGAACCAGTCATCATTCGAAGCACAAGTTGTACCCGGTCCATGCATGACACCCTGGGTCACATGCGATCCATAAGCAAATCCAGGTGCGCCGAAACCAGCATCAGCGTCGTTCGAAGCACAAGTTGTACTCTGTCCATGCATGACACCCTGTGTCACATGGGACCCATAACCCAATCCAGTTGCATCGAATCCAGCATCAGCGTCGTTCGAAGCACAAGTTGTACCCTGTCCATGCATGACACCCTGTGCCACATGGAACCCACAACCCAATCCAGTTGCATCGAATCCAGCATCAGCTTCGTTCGAAGCACAAGTTGTACCCTGTCCATGCATGACATCCTGGGTGACATGCGATCCATAAGCAAATCCAGTTGCGCCGAAACCAGCATCAGCGTCGTTCGAAGCACAAGTTGTACTCTGTCCATGCATGACACCCTGTGTCACATGGGACCCATAACCCAATCCAGTTTCATCGAATCCAGCATCAGCGTCGTTCGAAGCACAAGTTGTACCCTGTCCATGCATGACATCCTGTGTGACATGCGATCCATAAGCAAATCCAGTTGCGCCGAAACCAGCATCAGCTTTGTTCGAAGCACAAGTTGTACTCTGTCCATGCATGACACCCTGTGTCACATGGGACCCATAAGCCAATCCAGTTGCATCGAATCCAGCATCAGCGTCGTTCGAAGCACAAGTTGTACCCTGTCCATGCATGACATCCTGTGTGACATGCGATGCATAAGCAAATCCAGTTGCGCCGAAACCAGCATCAGCTGTGTTCGAAGCACAAGTTGTACTCTGTCCATGCATGACACCCTGTGTCACATGGGACCCATAAGCCAATCCAGTTTCATCGAATCCAGCATCAGCGTCGTTCGAAGCACAAGTTGTACCCGGTCCATGCATGACATCCTGTGTGACATGCGATCCATAAGCAAATCCAGTTGCGCCGAAACCAGCATCAGCGTCGTTCGAAGCACAAGTTGTACTCTGTCCATGCATGACACCCTGTGTCACATGGGACCCATAACCCAATCCAGTTGCATCGAATCCAGCATCAGCGTCGTTCGAAGCACAAGTTGAAGCCTGTCCATGCATGATACCCTGTGCCACATGGAACCCACAACCCAATCCAGTTGCATCGAATCCAGCATCAGCTTCGTTCGAAACACAAGTTGTACCCTGTCCAAGCATGACATCCTGTGTGACATGCGATCCATAAGCAAATCCAGTTGCGCCGAAACCAGTATCAGCTTCATTCGAAGCACAAGTTGTACCCGGTCCATGCATGACACCCTGGGTCACATGCGATCCATAAGCAAATCCAGGTGCGCCGAAACCAGCATCAGCGTCGTTCGAAGCACAAGTTGTACTCTGTCCATGCATGACACCCTGTGTCACATGGGACCCATAACCCAATCCAGTTGCATCGAATCCAGCATCAGCGTCGTTCGAAGCACAAGTTGTACCCTGTCCATGCATGATACCCTGTGCCACATGGAACCCACAACCCAATCCAGTTGCATCGAATCCAGCATCAGCTTCGTTCGAAGCACAAGTTGTACCCTGTCCATGCATGACACCCTGTGCCACATGGAACCCACAACCCAATCCAGTTGCATCGAATCCAGCATCATTCGAAGCACAAGTTGTACCCGGTCCATGCATGACACCCTGTGTCACATGGGACCCATAACCCAATCCAGTTGATCGAATCCAGCATAGGTCGTTCGAAGCACAAGTTGTACCTGTCATGTGATACCCTGTGCCACATGGAACCAAACCCAATCCAGTTGCATCGAATCCAGCATCAGCTTCGTTCGAAACACAAGTTGTACCCTGTTCAAGCATGACATCCTGTGTGACATGCGATCCATAAGCAAATCCAGTTGCGCCGAAACCAGTATCAGCTTCATTCGAAGCACAAGTTGTACCCGGTCCATGCATGACACCCTGGGTCACATGCGATCCATAAGCAAATCCAGGTGCGCCGAAACCAGCATCAGCGTCGTTCGAAGCACAAGTTGTACTCTGTCCATGCATGACACCCTGTGTCACATGGGACCCATAACCCAATCCAGTTGCATCGAATCCAGCATCAGCGTCGTTCGAAGCACAAGTTGTACCCTGTCCATGCATGATACCCTGTGTCACATGGAACCCACAACCCAATCCAGTTGCATCGAATCCAGCATCAGCTTCGTTCGAAGCACAAGTTGTACCCTGTCCATGCATGACACCCTGTGCCACATGGAACAACCAATCCAGTGTCGAACAGCATCAGTTGTGGTAGTTGATGAATAGATCATTCGAAGTACAAGTTGTACCCGGTCCATGCATGACACCCTGGGTCACATGCGATCCATAAGCAAATCCAGGTGCGCCGAAACCAGCATCAGCGTCGTTCGAAGCACAAGTTGTACTCTGTCCATGCATGACACCCTGTGTCACATGGGACCCATAACCCAATCCAGTTGCATCGAATCCAGCATCAGCGTCGTTCGAAGCACAAGTTGTACTCTGTCCATGCATGACACCCTGTGTCACATGGGACCCATAACCCAATCCAGTTGCATCGAATCCAGCATCAGCGTCGTTCGAAGCACAAGTTGTACCCTGTCCATGCATGATACCCTGTGCCACATGGAACCCACAACCCAATCCAGTTGCATCGAATCAGCATCAGCTTCGTTCGAAGCAAAGTGAAAACCCAATCCAGTTGCATCGAATCCAGCATCATTCGAAGCACAAGTTGTACCCGGTCCATGCATGACACCCTGGGTCACATGCGATCCATAAGCAAATCCAGTTGCGTCGAAACCAGCATCAGCGTCGTTCGAAGCACAAGTTGTACTCTGTCCATGCATGACACCCTGTGTCACATGGGACCCATAACCCAATCCAGTTGCATCGAATCCAGCATAGGTGTTGAAGCAAAGTTGTATGTCCATGCATGAACTGTGTACATGACCCAACAATCCAGTTGGAATAGATCGTTCGAAGACAAGTTGTACCCGGTCCATGCATGACACCCTGGGTCACATGCGATCCATAAGCAAATCCAGGTGCGCCGAAACCAGCATCAGCGTCGTTCGAAGCACAAGTTGTACTCTGTCCATGCATGACACCCTGTGTCACATGGGACCCATAACCCAATCAGTTGATGAATCCGATAGGCGAAGGTGCCGGAACCGGCAACCAATCCAGTTGCATCGAATCCAGCATCAGCTTCGTTCGAAGCACAAGTTGTACCCTGTCCATGCATGACACCCTGTGTCACATGGGACCCATAAGCCAATCCAGTTTCATCGAATCCAGCATCAGCGTCGTTCGAAGCACAAGTTGTACCCTGACCATGCATGACATCCTGTGTGACATGCGATCCATAAGCAAATCCAGTTGCGCCGAAACCAGCATCAGCTTTGTTCGAAGCACAAGTTGTACTCTGTCCATGCATGACACCCTGTGTCACATGGGACCCATAAGCCAATCCAGTTTCATCGAATCCAGCATCAGCGTCGTTCGAAGCACAAGTTGTACCCGGTCCATGCATGACACCCTGTGTGACATGCGATCCATAAGCAAATCCAGTTGCGCCGAAACCAGCATCAGCGTCGTTCGAAGCACAAGTTGTACTCTGTCCATGCATGACACCCTGTGTCACATGGGACCCATAACCCAATCCAGTTGCATCGAATCCAGCATCAGCGTCGTTCGAAGCACAAGTTGTAGCCTGTCCATGCATGATACCCTGTGCCACATGGAACCCACAACCCAATCCAGTTGCATCGAATCCAGCATCAGCTTCGTTCGAAGCACAAGTTGTACCCTGTCCATGCATGACATCCTGTGTGACATGCGATCCATAAGCAAATCCAGTTGCGCCGAAACCAGCATCAGCTTCATTCGAAGCACAAGTTGTACCCTGTCCATGCATGACACCCTGTGTCACATGGGACCCATAACCCAATCCAGTTGCATCGAATCCAGCATCAGCGTCGTTCGAAGCACAAGTTGTACCCTGTCCATGCATGACACCCTGTGTCACATGGGACCCATAACCCAATCCAGTTGCATCGAATCCAGCATCAGCTTCGTTCGAAGCACAAGTTGTACCCTGTCCATGCATGATACCCTGTGCCACATGGAACCCACAACCCAATCCAGTTGCATCGAATCCAGCATCAGCTTCGTTCGAAGCACAAGTTGTACCCTGTCCATGCATGACACCCTGTGCCACATGGAACCCACAACCCAATCCAGTTGCATCGAATCCAGCATCATTCGAAGCACAAGTTGTACGGTCCATGCATGACACCCTGGGTCACATGCGATCCATAAGCAATCCAGTTGCATCGAATCCAGCATCAGGTCGTTCGAAGCACAAGTTGTACTCTGTCCATGCATGACACCCTGTGTCACATGGGATCCATAAGCCAATCCAGTTGCATCGAATCCAGCATCAGCGTCGTTCGAAGCACAAGTTGTACTCTGTCCATGCATGACACCCTGTGTCACATGGGACCCATAACCCAATCCAGTTGCATCGAATCCAGCATCAGCGTCGTTCGAAGCACAAGTTGTACCCTGTCCATGCATGATACCCTGTGCCACATGGAACCCACAACCCAATCCAGTTGCATCGAATCCAGCATCAGCTTCGTTCGAAGCACAAGTTGTACCCTGTCCATGCATGACATCCTGTGTGACATGCGATCCATAAGCAAATCCAGTTGCGCCGAAACCAGCATCAGCTTCATTCGAAGCACAAGTTGTACTCGGTCCATGCATGACACCCTGTGTCACATGGGACCCATAACCCAATCCAGTTGCATCGAATCCAGCATCAGCGTCGTTCGAAGCACAAGTTGTACCCTGTCCATGCATGACACCCTGTGCCACATGGAACCCACAACCCAATCCAGTTGCATCGAATCCAGCATCAGCTTCGTTCGAAACACAAGTTGTACCTGTCCAAGCATGACATCCTGTGTGACATGCGATCCATAAGCAAATCCAGTTGCGCCGAAACCAGCATCAGTTCATTCGAAGCACAAGTTGTACCCGGTCCATGCATGACACCCTGGGTCACATGCGATCCATAAGCAAATCCAGGTGCGCCGAAACCAGCATCAGCGTCGTTCGAAGCACAAGTTGTACTCTGTCCATGCATGACACCCTGTGTCACATGGGACCCATAACCCAATCCAGTTGCATCGAATCCAGCATCAGCGTCGTTCGAAGCACAAGTTGTACCCTGTCCATGCATGACATCCTGTGTGACATGCGATCCATAAGCCAATCCAGTTGCATCGAATCCAGCATCAGCGTCGTTCGAAGCACAAGTTGTACCCTGTCCATGCATGACACCCTGTGTCACATGGGACCCATAAGCCAATCCAGTTGCATCGAATCCAGCATCAGCGTCGTTCGAAGCACAAGTTGTACTCTGTCCATGCATGACACCCTGTGTCACATGGGACCCATAAGCCAATCCAGTTGCATCGAATCCAGCATCAGCGTCGTTCGAAGCACAAGTTGTACCCTGTCCATGCATGACACCCTGTGTCACATGGAACCCATAACCCAATCCAGTTGCATCGAATCCAGCATCAGCTTCGTTCGAAACACAAGTTGTACCCTGTCCATGCATGACATCCTGTGTGACATGCGATCCATAAGCAAATCCAGTTGCGCCGAAACCAGCATCAGCTTCATTCGAAGCACAAGTTGTACCCGGTCCATGCATGACACCCTGGGTCACATGCGATCCATAAGCAAATCCAGGTGCGCCGAAACCAGCATCAGCGTCGTTCGAAGCACAAGTTGTACTCTGTCCATGCATGACACCCTGTGTCACATGGGACCCATAACCCAATCCAGTTGCATCGAATCCAGCATCAGCGTCGTTCGAAGCACAAGTTGTACCCTGTCCATGCATGATACCCTGTGCCACATGGAACCCACAACCCAATCCAGTTGCATCGAATCCAGCATCAGCTTCGTTCGAAGCACAAGTTGTACCCTGTCCATGCATGACACCCTGTGCCACATGGAACCCACAACCCAATCCAGTTGAGATGATGTGGGGAAAACAATCCAGTTGATGAATCCAGCATCATTCGAAGCACAAGTTGTACCCGGTCCATGCATGACACCCTGGGTCACATGCGATCCATAAGCAAATCCAGGTGCGTCGAAACCAGCATCAGCGTCGTTCGAAGCACAAGTTGTACTCTGTCCATGCATGACACCCTGTGTCACATGGGACCCATAAGCCAATCCAGTTGCATCGAATCCAGCATCAGCGTCGTTCGAAGCACAAGTTGTACCCTGTCCATGCATGACATCCTGTGTGACATGCGATCCATAAGCAAATCCAGTTGCGCCGAAACCAGCATCAGCTTCGTTCGAAGCACAAGTTGTACTCTGTCCATGCATGACACCCTGTGTCACATGGGACCCATAACCCAATCCAGTTGCATCGAATCCAGCATCAGCGTCGTTCGAAGCACAAGTTGTACTCTGTCCATGCATGACACCCTGTGTCACATGCGATCCATAAAATCCAGTTGGTCGAATCCAGCATAGGGTTGAAGAGTTGTAGTACGCCTTGTGGTTCGAAGAAAGTTGTACGGTCCATGCATGACACCTGGTCACATGCGATCCATAAGCAATCCAGGTGCGTCGAAACCAGCATCAGCGTCGTTCGAAGCACAAGTTGTACTCTGTCCATGCATGACACCCTGTGTCACATGGGACCCATAACCCAATCCAGTTGCATCGAATCCAGCATCAGCGTCGTTCGAAGCACAAGTTGTACCCGGTCCATGCATGACACCCTGTGTGACATGCGATCCATAAGCAAATCCAGTTGCGCCGAAACCAGCATCAGCGTCGTTCGAAGCACAAGTTGTACTCTGTCCATGCATGACACCCTGTGTCACATGGGACCCATAACCCAATCCAGTTGCATCGAATCCAGCATCAGCGTCGTTCGAAGCACAAGTTGTAGCCTGTCCATGCATGATACCCTGTGCCACATGGAACCCACAACCCAATCCAGTTGCATCGAATCCAGCATCAGCTTCGTTCGAAACACAAGTTGTACCCTGTCCAAGCATGACATCCTGTGTGACATGCGATCCATAAGCAAATCCAGTTGCGCCGAAACCAGCATCAGCTTCATTCGAAGCACAAGTTGTACCCGGTCCATGCATGACACCCTGGGTCACATGCGATCCATAAGCAAATCCAGGTGCGCCGAAACCAGCATCAGCGTCGTTCGAAGCACAAGTTGTACTCTGTCCATGCATGACACCCTGTGTCACATGGGACCCATAACCCAATCCAGTTGCATCGAATCCAGCATCAGCGTCGTTCGAAGCACAAGTTGTACCCTGTCCATGCATGATACCCTGTGCCACATGGAACCCACAACCCAATCCAGTTGCATCGAATCCAGCATCAGCGTCGTTCGAAGCACAAGTTGTACCCTGTCCATGCATGACACCCTGTGTCACATGGGACCCACAACCCAATCCAGTTGCATCGAATCCAGCATCAGCTTCGTTCGAAGCACAAGTTGTACCCTGTCCATGCATGACACCCTGTGTCACATGGGACCCATAACCCAATCCAGTTGCATCGAATCCAGCATCATTCGAAGCACAAGTTGTACCCGGTCCATGCATGACACCCTGGGTCACATGCGATCCATAAGCCAATCCAGTTGCATCGAATCCAGCATCAGCGTCGTTCGAAGCACAAGTTGTACCCTGTCCATGCATGACATCCTGTGTGACATGCGATCCATAAGCAAATCCAGTTGCGCCGAAACCAGCATCAGCTTTGTTCGAAGCACAAGTTGTACTCTGTCAATGCATGACACCCTGTGTCACATGGGACCCATAAGCCAATCCAGTTGCATCGAATCCAGCATCAGCGTCGTTCGAAGCACAAGTTGTACCCTGTCCATGCATGACACCCTGTGTGACATGCGATCCATAAGCAAATCCAGTTGCGCCGAAACCAGCATCAGCGTCGTTCGAAGCACAAGTTGTACTCTGTCCATGCATGACACCCTGTGTCACATGGGACCCATAACCCAATCCAGTTGCATCGAATCCAGCATCAGCGTCGTTCGAAGCACAAGTTGTACCCTGTCCATGCATGATACCCTGTGCCACATGGAACCCACAACCCAATCCAGTTGCATCGAATCCAGCATCAGCTTCGTTCGAAACACAAGTTGTACCCTGTCCATGCATGACATCCTGTGTGACATGCGATCCATAAGCAAATCCAGTTGCGCCGAAACCAGCATCAGCTTCATTCGAAGCACAAGTTGTACCCGGTCCATGCATGACACCCTGGGTCACATGCGATCCATAAGCAAATCCAGGTGCGCCGAAACCAGCATCAGCGTCGTTCGAAGCACAAGTTGTACTCTGTCCATGCATGACACCCTGTGTCACATGGGACCCATAACCCAATCCAGTTGCATCGAATCCAGCATCAGCGTCGTTCGAAGCACAAGTTGTACCCTGTCCATGCATAACATCCTGTGTGATATGCGATCCATAAGCAAATCCAGTTGCATCGAATCCAGCATCAGCTTCGTTCGAAGCACAAGTTGTACCCTGTCCATGCATGACACCCTGTGCCACATGGGACCCATAAGCCAATCCAGTTTCATCGAATCCAGCATCAGCGTCGTTCGAAGCACAAGTTGTACCCTGTCCATGCATGACACCCTGTGTGACATGCGATGCATAAGCAAATCCAGTTGCGCCGAAACCAGCATCAGCTTTGTTCGAAGCACAAGTTGTACTCTGTCCATGCATGACACCCTGTGTCACATGGGACCCATAACCCAATCCAGTTGCATCGAATCCAGCATCAGGTCGTTCGAAGCACAAGTTGTACCCGGTCCATGCATGACACCCTGTGTGACATGCGATCCATAAGCAAATCCAGTTGCGCCGAAACCAGCATCAGCGTCGTTCGAAGCACAAGTTGTACTCTGTCCATGCATGACACCCTGTGTCACATGGGACCCATAACCCAATCCAGTTGCATCGAATCCAGCATCAGCGTCGTTCGAAGCACAAGTTGTACCCTGTCCATGCATGATACCCTGTGCCACATGGAACCCACAACCCAATCCAGTTGCATCGAATCCAGCATCAGCTTCGTTCGAAGCACAAGTTGTACCCTGTCCATGCATGACATCCTGTGTGACATGCGATCCATAAGCAAATCCAGTTGCGCCGAAACCAGCATCAGCTTCATTCGAAGCACAAGTTGTACCCTGTCCATGCATGACACCCTGTGTCACATGGGACCCATAACCCAATCCAGTTGCATCGAATCCAGCATCAGCGTCGTTCGAAGCACAAGTTGTACCCTGTCCATGCATGACACCCTGTGTCACATGGGACCCATAACCCAATCCAGTTGCATCGAATCCAGCATCAGGTCGTTCGAAGCACAAGTTGTACCCTGTCCATGCATGACACCCTGTGTCACATGGAACCCATAACCCAATCCAGTTGCATCGAATCCAGCATCAGCGTCGTTCGAAGCACAAGTTGTACCCTGTCCATGCATGACACCCTGTGCCACATGGAACCCACAACCCAATCCAGTTGCATCGAATCCAGCATCATTCGAAGCACAAGTTGTACCCGGTCCATGCATGACACCCTGGGTCACATGCGATCCATAAGCAAATCCAGGTGCGTCGAAACCAGCATCAGCGTCGTTCGAAGCACAAGTTGTACTCTGTCCATGCATGACACCCTGTGTCACATGGGACCCATAACCCAATCCAGTTGCATCGAATCCAGCATCAGCGTCGTTCGAAGCACAAGTTGTACCCTGTCCATGCATGATACCCTGTGCCACATGGAACCCACAACCCAATCCAGTTGCATCGAATCCAGCATCAGCTTCGTTCGAAGCACAAGTTGTACCCTGTCCATGCATGACATCCTGTGTGACATGCGATCCATAAGCAAATCCAGTTGCGCCGAAACCAGCATCAGCGTCGTTCGAAGCACAAGTTGTACTCTGTCCATGCATGACACCCTGTGTCACATGGGACCCATAACCCAATCCAGTTGCATCGAATCCAGCATCAGCGTCGTTCGAAGCACAAGTTGTACCCTGTCCATGCATGACACCCTGTGTCACATGCGATCCATAAGCAAATCCAGTTGCGTCGAAACCAGCATCAGCGTCGTTCGAAGCACAAGTTGTACTCTGTCCATGCATGAACCCTGTGTCACATGCGATCCATAAGCCAATCCAGTTGGCCGAAACCAGCATCAGGTGTTCGAAGCACAAGTTGTACTCTGTCCATGCATGACACCCTGTGTCACATGGGACCCATAACCCAATCCAGTTGCATCGAATCCAGCATCAGCGTCGTTCGAAGCACAAGTTGTACCCTGTCCATGCATGACATCCTGTGTCACATGCGATCCATAAGCCAATCCAGTTGCATCGAATCCAGCATCAGCGTCGTTCGAAGCACAAGTTGTACTCTGTCCATGCATGACACCCTGTGTCACATGGGACCCATAAGCCAATCCAGTTGCATCGAATCCAGCATCAGCGTCGTTCGAAGCACAAGTTGTACCCTGTCCATGCATGACATCCTGTGTGACATGCGATCCATAAGCAAATCCAGTTGCGCCGAAACCAGCATCAGCTTCGTTCGAAGCACAAGTTGTACTCTGTCCATGCATGACACCCTGTGTCACATGGGACCCATAAGCCAATCCAGTTGCATCGAATCCAGCATCAGCGTCGTTCGAAGCACAAGTTGTACCCGGTCCATGCATGACACCCTGTGTGACATGCGATCCATAAGCAAATCCAGTTGCGCCGAAACCAGCATCAGCGTCGTTCGAAGCACAAGTTGTACTCTGTCCATGCATGACACCCTGTGTCACATGGGACCCATAACCCAATCCAGTTGCATCGAATCCAGCATCAGCGTCGTTCGAAGCACAAGTTGAAGCCTGTCCATGCATGATACCCTGTGCCACATGGAACCCACAACCCAATCCAGTTGCATCGAATCCAGCATCAGCTTCGTTCGAAGCACAAGTTGTACCCTGTCCATGCATGACATCCTGTGTGACATGCGATCCATAAGCAAATCCAGTTGCGCCGAAACCAGCATCAGCTTCATTCGAAGCACAAGTTGTACCCTGTCCATGCATGACACCCTGTGTCACATGGGACCCATAACCCAATCCAGTTGCATCGAATCCAGCATCAGCGTCGTTCGAAGCACAAGTTGTACCCTGTCCATGCATGACACCCTGTGTCACATGGGACCCATAACCCAATCCAGTTGCATCGAATCCAGCATCAGCGTCGTTCGAAGCACAAGTTGTACCCTGTCCATGCATGACACCCTGTGCCACATGGAACCCACAACCCAATCCAGTTGCATCGAATCCAGCATCAGCTTCGTTCGAAGCACAAGTTGTACCCTGTCCATGCATGACACCCTGTGCCACATGGAACCCACAACCCAATCCAGTTGCATCGAATCCAGCATCATTCGAAGCACAAGTTGTACCCGGTCCATGCATGACACCCTGGGTCACATGCGATCCATAAGCAAATCCAGTTGCGCCGAAACCAGCATCAGCGTCGTTCGAAGCACAAGTTGTACTCTGTCCATGCATGACACCCTGTGTCACATGGGACCCATAACCCAATCCAGTTGCATCGAATCCAGCATCAGCGTCGTTCGAAGCACAAGTTGTACCCTGTCCATGCATGACACCCTGTGCCACATGGAACCCACAACCCAATCCAGTTGCATCGAATCCAGCATCAGCTTCGTTCGAAGCACAAGTTGTACCCTGTCCATGCATGACATCCTGTGTGACATGCGATCCATAAGCAAATCCAGTTGCGCCGAAACCAGCATCAGCTTCGTTCGAAGCACAAGTTGTACTCTGTCCATGCATGACACCCTGTGTCACATGGGACCCATAACCCAATCCAGTTGCATCGAATCCAGCATCAGCGTCGTTCGAAGCACAAGTTGTACCCTGTCCATGCATGACACCCTGTGTCACATGCGATCCATAAGCAAATCCAGTTGCGTCGAAACCAGCATCAGCTTCGTTCGAAGCACAAGTTGTACTCTGTCCATGCATGACACCCTGTGTCACATGGGACCCATAAGCCAATCCAGTTGCATCGAATCCAGCATCAGCGTCGTTCGAAGCACAAGTTGTACCCTGTCCATGCATGACACCCTGTGTCACATGGGACCCATAACCCAATCCAGTTGCATCGAATCCAGCATCAGCGTCGTTCGAAGCACAAGTTGTACCCTGTCCATGCATGACACCCTGGGTCACATGCGATCCATAAGCAAATCCAGCATCAGCGTCGTTCGAAGCACAAGTTGTACTCTGTCCATGCATGACACCCTGTGTCACATGGGACCCATAACCCAATCCAGTTGCATCGAATCCAGCATCAGCGTCGTTCGAAGCACAAGTTGTACCCTGTCCATGCATGACACCCAGCCATA
>JBAMCD010000147.1:0-16711 GCA_037075365.1 Drosophila emarginata
GAAATGTTTTCCCTATTAGTTTCATTCAAATCGTTAGAACAGTTTTCGAGAAACTCGCATTTTTATATTTGATGTGGGTATCGGAAGATAATGGGATCGCAAAATAACGTGATACACGCCCTGGTCACACCAAATCGTCGCTACCTTTTCAAAAACGTGGCTCTACATGCACTGTGTCTCATTAGATTAAGCAGAATTTAAAATGTTTTCCCTTCAAGTTTCATTCAAATCGTTAGATCAGTTTTCGATAAAATTCACATTTTTATATTCTGATGTGAGCATCGGAAGATAATGGGATCGCAAAATAATGTGAAACACGCCTTTGTAACACCAACTCGTCGCTAACTTTTAAAAACGTGGCTCTACATGCACGGTATCTAATTGGATTAACCATAATTTGAAATGTTTCCCCTTCAATTTTCATTCAAATCGTTAGACCAGTTTTCGAGAAACTCGCATTTTTATATTTTGATGTGGGTATCGGAAGATAATGGGATCGCAAAATAATGTGAAACACGCCTTTGTAACACCAACTCGTCGCTAACTTTTAAAAACGTGGCTCTACATGCACGGTATCTAATTGGATTAACCATAATTTGAAATGTTTTCCCTTCAATTTTCATTCAAATCGTTAGATCAGTTTTCGAGAAACTCGCATTTTTATATTTTGATGTGGGTATCGGAAGATAATGGGATCGCAAAATAATGTGAAACACGCCTTGGTCAAACCAAATCGTCGCTAACTTTTCAAAAACGTGGCTCTACATGCACTATATCTCATTATTTTAAGCAGAATTTGAAATGTTTTCCCTTCAAGTTTCATTCAAATCGTTAGATCAGTTTTCAAGAACTCCCATTTTTATATTTTGATGTGAGTTTCGGATGATAATGGGATTGCTAAATAATGTGATACACGCCCTTGTCATACCAAATCGTCGCTACCTTTTCAAAAACGTGGCTCTACATGCACTGTATCTCATTAGATTAATCATAATTTATAATGTTTTCCCTTCAAGTTTCATTCAAATCGTTAGATCAGTTTTCGAGAAACTCCCATTTTATATTTTGATGTGAGTTTCGGAAGATAATGGGATTGCTAAATAATGTGATACACGCCCTTGTCATACCAAATCGTCGCTACCTTTTCAAAAACGTGGCTCTACATGCACTGTATCTCATTAGATTAAGCATAATTTAAAATGTTTTCCCTTCAATTTTCATTCAAATCGTTAGATCAGTTTTCGAGAAACTCGCATTTTTATATTTTGATGTGGGTAGCGGAAGATAATGGGATCGCAAAATAATGTGAAACACGCCTTTGTAACACCAACTCGTCGCTAACTTTTAAAAACGTGGCTCTACATGCACGGTATCTAATTGGATTAACCATAATTTGAAATGTTTTCCCTTCAATTTTCATTCAAATCGTTAGACCAGTTTTCGAGAAACTCGCATTTTTATATTTTGATGTGGGTATCGGAAGATAATGGGATCGCAAAATAACGTGTTACACGCCTTGGTTACAAGAAATCGTTGCAGCCTTTCAAAAACGTAGCTCTACTTCCACGGTATCTCATTATATTAAGTATAGTTTAAAATTTTGTCCTTATTAGTTTCATTCAAATCGTTAGACCAGTTTTCGAGAAACTCGCATTTTTATATTTTAATGTGGGTATCGGAAGATAATGGGATCGCAAAATAATGTGATACACGACTTGGTTACAAGAAATCGTCCCTAACTTTCAAAACCGTAGCTCTATATCCACGGTATCTCATTATATTAAGTATGATTTAACATATTGTCCTTATTAGTTTCATTCAAATCGCTAGACCAGTTTTCGAGAAATTAGCATTTCTATATTTAAATGTGGGTATCGGAAGATAATGGGATTGCAAAATAAAGTGATACACGACTTGTTTACTAGAAATCGTCGCTACCTTTCGAAAACGTAGCTCTACATCCACGGTATCTCATTAGATTAACCATAATTTGAAATATTTTCCCTATTAGTTTCATTCAAATCATTAGAACAGTTTTCGAGAAACTCGCATTTTTATATTTTGATGTGGGTATCGGAAGATAATGGGATCACAATATAATGTGATACACGCCTTTGTAAAAATAACTCGTCGGTAACTTTTCAAAAACGTGGCTCTACATGCACGGTATCTCATTATATTAAGTATGATTTAACATATTGTCCTTATTAGTTTCATTCAAATCGCTAGACCAGTTTTCGAGAAATTAGCATTTCTATATTTAAATGTGGGTATCGGAAGATAATGGGATCGCAAAATAATGTGAAACACGCCTTGGTCAAACCAAATCGTCGCTAACTTTTCAAAAACGTGGCTCTACATGCACTATATCTCATTATTTTAAGCAGAATTTGAAATGTTTTCCCTTCAAGTTTCATTCAAATCGTTAGATCAGTTTTCAAGAACTCCCATTTTTATATTTTGATGTGAGTTTCGGATGATAATGGGATTGCTAAATAATGTGATACACGCCCTTGTCATACCAAATCGTCGCTACCTTTTCAAAAACGTGGCTCTACATGCACTGTATCTCATTAGATTAATCATAATTTATAATGTTTTCCCTTCAAGTTTCATTCAAATCGTTAGATCAGTTTTCGAGAAACTCCCATTTTATATTTTGATGTGAGTTTCGGAAGATAATGGGATTGCTAAATAATGTGATACACGCCCTTGTCATACCAAATCGTCGCTACCTTTTCAAAAACGTGGCTCTACATGCACTGTATCTCATTAGATTAAGCATAATTTAAAATGTTTTCCCTTCAATTTTCATTCAAATCGTTAGATCAGTTTTCGAGAAACTCGCATTTTTATATTTTGATGTGGGTAGCGGAAGATAATGGGATCGCAAAATAATGTGAAACACGCCTTTGTAACACCAACTCGTCGCTAACTTTTAAAAACGTGGCTCTACATGCACGGTATCTAATTGGATTAACCATAATTTGAAATGTTTTCCCTTCAATTTTCATTCAAATCGTTAGACCAGTTTTCGAGAAACTCGCATTTTTATATTTTGATGTGGGTATCGGAAGATAATGGGATCGCAAAATAACGTGTTACACGCCTTGGTTACAAGAAATCGTTGCAGCCTTTCAAAAACGTAGCTCTACTTCCACGGTATCTCATTATATTAAGTATAGTTTAAAATTTTGTCCTTATTAGTTTCATTCAAATCGTTAGACCAGTTTTCGAGAAACTCGCATTTTTATATTTTAATGTGGGTATCGGAAGATAATGGGATCGCAAAATAATGTGATACACGACTTGGTTACAAGAAATCGTCCCTAACTTTCAAAACCGTAGCTCTATATCCACGGTATCTCATTATATTAAGTATGATTTAACATATTGTCCTTATTAGTTTCATTCAAATCGCTAGACCAGTTTTCGAGAAATTAGCATTTCTATATTTAAATGTGGGTATCGGAAGATAATGGGATCGCAAAATAAAGTGATACACGACTTGTTTACTAGAAATCGTCGCTACCTTTCGAAAACGTAGCTCTACATCCACGGTATCTCATTAGATTAACCATAATTTGAAATATTTTCCCTATTAGTTTCATTCAAATCATTAGAACAGTTTTCGAGAAACTCGCATTTTTATATTTTGATGTGGGTATCGGAAGATAATGGGATCACAATATAATGTGATACACGCCTTTGTAACAATAACTCGTCGGTAACTTTTCAAAAACGTGGCTCTACATGCACGGTATCTCATTATATTAAGTATGATTTAACATATTGCCCTTATTAGTTTCATTCAAATCGCTAGACCAGTTTTCGAGAAATTAGCATTTCTATATTTAAATGTGGGTATCGGAAGATAATGGGATCGCAAAATAAAGTGATACACGACTTGTTTACTAGAAATCGTCGCTACCTTTCGAAAACGTAGCTCTACATCCACGGTATCTCATTAGATTAACCATAATTTGAAATATTTTCCCTATTAGTTTCATTCAAATCGTTAGATCAGTTTTCAAGAACTCCCATTTTTATATTTTGATGTGAGTTTCGGATGATAATGGGATTGCTAAATAATGTGATACACGCCCTTGTCATACCAAATCGTCGCTACCTTTTCAAAAACGTGGCTCTACATGCACTGTATCTCATTAGATTAATCATAATTTATAATGTTTTCCCTTCAAGTTTCATTCAAATCGTTAGATCAGTTTTCGAGAAACTCCCATTTTATATTTTGATGTGGGTATCGGAAAATAATGGGATCGCAAAATAACGTGTTACACGCCTTGGTTACAAGAAATCGTTGCAGCCTTTCAAAAACGTAGCTCTACTTCCACGGTATCTCATTATATTAAGTATAGTTTAAAATTTTGTCCTTATTAGTTTCATTCAAATCGTTAGACCAGTTTTCGAGAAACTCGCATTTTTATATTTTGATGTGAGCATCGGAAGACAATGGGATCGCAAAATAATGTGATACACGACTTGGTTACAAGAAATCGTCGCTAACTTTTCAAAAACGTGGCTCTATATGCACTGTATCTCATTAGATTAATCATAATTTAAAATGTTTTCCCTTCAAGTTTCATTCAAATCGTTAGATCAGTTTTCAAGAACTCCCATTCTTATATTTTGATGTGAGTTTCGGATGATAATGGGATTGCTAAATAATGTGATACACGCCCTGGTCTTACCAAATCGTCGCTACCTGTTCAAAAACGTGGCTCTACATGCACTGTATCTCATTAGATTAATCATAATTTATAATGTTTTCCCTTCAAGTTTCATTCAAATCGTTAGATCAGTTTTCGATAAAATTCGCATTTTTATATTTTGATGTGAGTTTCGGAAGATAATGGGATTGCTAAATAATGTGATACACGCCTTGGTCAAACCAAATCGTCGCTAACTTTTCAAAAACGTGGCTCTACATGCACTGTATCTCATTAGATTAAGCATAATTTAAAATGTTTTCCCTTCAATTTTCATTCAAATCGTTAGATCAGTTTTCGAGAAACTCGCATTTTTATATTTTGATGTGAGTTTCGGAAGATAATGGGATTGCTAAATAATGTGATACACGCCTTGGTCACACCAAATCGTCGCTACCTGTTCAAAAACGTGGCTCTACATGCACTGTATCTCATTAGATTAATCATAATTTATAATGTTTTCCCTTCAAGTTTCATTCAAATCGTTAGATCAGTTTTCGATAAAATTCGCATTTTTATATTTTGATGTGAGTTTCGGAAGATAATGGGATTGCTAAATAATGTGATACACGCCTTGGTCAAACCAAATCGTCGCTAACTTTTCAAAAACGTGGCTCTACATGCACTGTATCTCATTAGATTAAGCATAATTTAAAATGTTTTCCCTTCAATTTTCATTCAAATCGTTAGATCAGTTTTCGATAAAATTCGCATTTTTATATTTTGATGTGAGTTTCGGAAGATAATGGGATTGCTAAATAATGTGCCTTGGTCACACCAAATCGTCGCTAACTTTTCAAAAACGTGGCTCTACATGCACTGTATCTCATTGGATTAAGCATAATTTAAAATGTTTTCCCTTCAATTTTCATTCAAATCGTTAGATCAGTCTTCGATAAAATTCGCATTTTTATATTTTGATGTGAGTTTCGGAAGATAATGGGATTCCTAAATAATGTGATACACGCCTTGGTCACACCAAATCGTCGCTAACTTTTCAAAAACGTGGCTCTACATGCACTGTATCTCATTAGATTAAGCATAATTTGAAATGTTTTCCCTTCAATTTTCATTCAAATCGTTAGATCAGTTTTCGAGAAACTCGCATTTTTATATTTTGATGTGAGTTTCGGAAGATAATGGGATTGCTAAATAATGTGATACACGCCTTGGTCACACCAAATCGTCGCTAACTTTTCAAAAACGTGGCTCTACATGCACTGTATCTCATTAGATTAAGCATAATTTAAAATGTTTTCCCTTCAATTTTCATTCAAATCGTTAGATCAGTTTTCGATAAAATTCGCATTTTTATATTTTGATGTGAGTTTCGGAAGATAATGGGATTGCTAAATAATGTGATACACGCCTTGGTCACACCAAATCGTCGCTACCTTTTCAAAAACGTGGCTTTACATGCACTGTATCTCATTAGATTAATCATAATTTATAATGTTTTCCCTTCAAGTTTCATTCAAATCGTTAGATCAGTTTTCGAGAAACTCCCATTTTATATTTTGATGTGAGTTTCGGAAGATAATGGGATTGCTAAATAATGTGACACACGCCTTGGTCAAACCAAATCGTCGCTAACTTTTCAAAAAAGTGGCTCTACATGCACTATATCTCATTATTTTAAGCAGAATTTAAAATGTTTTCCCTTCAAGTTTCATTCAAATCGTTAGATTAGTTTTCGATAAAATTCACATTTTTATATTCTGATGTGAGCATCGGAAGACAATGGGATCGCAAAATAACGTGTTACACGCCTTGGTCACACCAAATCGTCGCTAGCTTTTCAAAAACGTGGCTCTACATGCACGGTATCTCATTATATTATTCATAATTTGAAATATTTTCCCTATTTGTTTGATTCAAATCGTTAGACCAGTTTTCAAGAAACTCGCATTTTTATATTTTGAGATGGTTATCGGAAGATAATGGGATCGCAAAATAATGTGATACACGACTTGGTTACAAGAAATCGTTGCAGCCTTTCAAAAACGTAGCTCTACTTCCACGGTATCTCATTATATTAAGCATAATTTAAAATAATGTCCTTATTAGTTTCATTCAAATCGTTAAACCAGTTTTCGAGAAACTCTCATTTTTACATTTTGATATGGGCATCGGAAGATAATGGGATCGCAAAATAACGTGATACTTGCCTTTGTAACACCAAATCGTCGCTAGGTTTTCAAAAACGTGGCTCTACATGCACTGTATCTCATTAGAATTAGCATAATTTAAAATGTTTTTCCTTCAAGTTTCATTCAAATCGTTAGATCAGTTTTCGATAAAATTCACATTTTTATATTTTGATGTGAGCATCGGAAGACAATGGGATCGCAAAATAACGTGTTACACGCCTTGGTCACACCAAATCGTCGCTAACTTTTCAAAAACGTGGCTCTACATGCACTGTATCTCATTAGATTAAGCATAATTTAAAATGTTTTCCCTTCAAGTTTCATTCAAATCGTTAGATCAGTTTTCGATAAAATTCGCATTTTTATATTCTGATGTGAGCATCGGAAGATAATGGGATCGCAAAATAACGTGTTACACGCCTTGGTCACACCAAATCGTCGCTAGCTTTTCAAAAACGTGGCTCTACATGCACGGTATCTCATTAAATAAATCGTAATTTGAAATATTTTCCCTATTAGTTTGATTCAAATCGTTAGACCAGTTTTCGAGAAACTCGCATTTTTATATTTTGAGATGATTATCGGAAGATAATGGGATCGCAAAATAATGTGATACACGATTTGGTTACAAGAAATCGTTGCAGCCTTTCAAAAACGTAGCTCTACTTCCACGGTATCTTATTATATTAAGTATAGTTTAAAACAATGTCCTTATTAGTTTCATACAAATCGTTAGACCAGTTTTCGAGAAACTCGCATTTTTATATTTTAATGTGGGTATCGGAAGATAATGGGATAACAAAATAATGTGACACACAGCTTTGTAACACCAAACCGTCGCTAGCTTTTCAAAAACGTGGCTCTACATGCACTGTATCTCATTAGATTAAGCATTATTTAAAATGTTTTCCCTTCAAGTTTCATTCAAATCGTTAGATCAGTTTTCGATAAAATTCACATTTTTATATTTTGATGTGAGCATCGGAAGACAATGGGATCGCAAAATAACGTGTTACACGCCTTGGTCACACCAAATCGTCGCTAACTTTTCAAAAACGTGGCTCTACATGCACTGTATCTCATTAGATTAAGCATAATTTAAAATGTTTTCCCTTCAAGTTTCATTCAAATCGTTAGATCAGTTTTCGATAAAATTCGCATTTTTATATTCTGATGTGAGCATCGGAAGATAATAGGATCGCAAAATAACGTGTTACACGCCTTGGTCACACCAAATCGTCGCTAGCTTTTCAAAAACGTGGCTCTACATGCACGGTATCTCATTAAATAAATCATAATTTGAAATATTTTCCCTATTAGTTTGATTCAAATCGTTAGACCAGTTTTCGAGAAACTCGCATTTTTATATTTTGAGATGATTATCGGAAGATAATGGGATCGCAAAATAATGTGATACACGATTTGGTTACAAGAAATCGTTGCAGCCTTTCAAAAACGTAGCTCTACTTCCACGTTATCTTATTATATTAAGTATAGTTTAAAATAATGTCCTTATTAGTTTCATACAAATCGTTTGACCAGTTTTCGAGAAACTCGCATTTTTATATTTTAATGTGGGTATCGGAAGATAATGGGATAACAAAATAATGTGATACACAGCTTTGTAACACCAAACCGTCGCTAGCTTTTCAAAAACGTGGCTCTACATGCACTGTATCTCATTAGATTAAGCATTATTTAAAATGTTTTCCCTTCAATTTTCATTCAAATCGTTAGATCAGTTTTCGATAAAATTCGCATTTTTATATTTTGATGTGAGTTTCGGAAGATAATGGGATTGCTAAATAATGTGATACACGCCTTGGTCACACCAGATCGTCGCTAACTTTTCAAAAACGTGGCTCTACATGCACTGTATCTCATTAGATTAAGCATAATTTAAAATGTTTTCCCTTCAATTTTCATTCAAATCGTTAGATCAGTTTTCGATAAATTGCTAAATAATGTGATACACGCCCTGGTCATACCAAATCGTCGCTACCTTTTCAAAAACGTGGCTTTACATGCACTGTATCTCATTAGATTAATCATAATTTAAAATGTTTTCCCTTCAAGTTTCATTCAAATCGTTAGATCAGTTTTCGATAAAATTCGCATTTTTATTTTCTGATGTGAGCATCGGAAGATAATGGGATCGCAAAATAACGTGTTACACGCCTTGGTCACACCAAATCGTCGCTACCTTTTCAAAAACGTGGCTTTACATGCACTGTATCTCATTAGATTAATCATAATTTAAAATGTTTTCCCTTCAATTTTCATTCAAATCGTTAGATCAGTTTTCGATAAAATTCGCATTTTTATATTTTGATGTGAGTTTCGGAAGATAATGGGATTGCTAAATAATGTGATACACGCCTTGGTCACACCAAATCGTCGCTAATTTTTCAAAAACGTGGCTCTACATGCACTGTATCTCATTAGATTAAGCATAATTTAAAATGTTTTCCCTTCAATTTTCATTCAAATCGTTAGATCAGTTTTCGATAAATTGCTAAATAATGTGATACACGCCCTGGTCATACCAAATCGTCGCTACCTTTTCAAAAACGTGGCTTTACATGCACTGTATCTCATTAGATTAATCATAATTTATAATGTTTTCCCTTCAAGTTTCATTTTCGAGAAACTCGCATTTTTATATTTTAATGTGGGTATCGGAAGATAATGGGATAACAAAATAATGTGATACACAGCTTTGTAACACCAACTCGTCGCTAACTTTTCAAAGACGTGGCTCTACATTCACGCTATCTCATTATATTAAGCATAATTTAAAATAATGTCCTTATTAGTTTCATTCAAATCGTTAAACCAGTTTTCGAGAAACTCTCATTTTAACATTTTGATATGGGCATCGGAAGATAATGGGATCGCAAAATAACGTGATACTTGCCTTTGTAACACCAAATCGTCGCTAGCTTTTCAAAAACGTGGCTCTACATGCACTGTATCTCATTAGAATTAGCATAATTTAAAATGTTTTTCCTTCAAGTTTCATTCAAATCGTTAGATCAGTTTTCGATAAAATTCACATTTTTATATTTTGATGTGAGCATCGGAAGATAATGGGATTGCTAAATAATGTGATACACGCCTTGGTCACACCAAATCGTCGCTACCTTTTCAAAAACGTGGCTTTACATGCACTGTATCTCATTAGATTAATCATAATTTATAATGTTTTCCCTTCAAGTTTCATTCAAATCGTTAGATCAGTTTTCGATAAAATTCGCATTTTTATATTCTGATGTGAGCATCGGAAGATAATGGGATCGCAAAATAACGTGTTACACGCCTTGGTCACACCAAATCGTCGCTAGCTTTTCAAAAACGTGGCTCTACATGCACGGTATCTCATTAAATAAATCATAATTTGAAATATTTTCCCTATTAGTTTGATTCAAATCGTTAGACCAGTTTTCGAGAAACTCGCATTTTTATATTTTGAGATGATTATCGGAAGATAATGGGATCGCAAAATAATGTGATACACGATTTGGTTACAAGAAATCGTTGCAGCCTTTCAAAAACGTAGCTCTACTTCCACGGTATCTTATTATATTAAGTATAGTTTAAAATAATGTCCTTATTAGTTTCATACAAATCGTTAGACCAGTTTTCGAGAAACTCGCATTTTTATATTTTAATGTGGGTATCGGAAGATAATGGGATAACAAAATAATGTGATACACAGCTTTGTAACACCAAACCGTCGCTAGCTTTTCAAAAACGTGGCTCTACATGCACTGTATCTCATTAGATTAATCATAATTTAAAATGTTTTCTCTTCAAGTTTCATTCAAATCGTTAGATCAGTTTTCGATAAAATTCACATTTTTATATTTTGATGTGAGCATCGGAAGACAATGGGATCGCAAAATAACGTGTTACACGCCTTGGTCACACCAAATCGTCGCTAGCTTTTCAAAAACTTGGCTCTACATGCACGGTATCTCATTAAATAAATTATAATTTGATATATTTTCCCTATTAGTTTCATTCAAATCGTTAGACCAGTTTTTGAGAAACTCGCATTTATATTTTTGATGTGGGTATCGGAAGATAATGGAATCGCAAAATAACGTGATACACGCCCTGGTCACACCCAATCGTCGCTAGCTTTTCAAAAACGTGGCTCTACATGCACTGTATCTCATTAGATTAATCATAATTTATAATGTTTTCCCTTCAAGTTTCATTCAAATCGTTAGATCAGTTTTCGAGAAACTCGCATTTTTATATTTTGATGTGAGTTTCGGAAGATAATGGGATTGCTAAATAATGTGATACACGCCTTGGTCACACCAAATCGTAGCTAACTTTTCAAAAACGTGGCTCTACATGCACTGTATCTCATTAGATTAAGCATAATTTAAAATGTTTTCCCTTCAAGTTTCATTCAAATCGTTAGATCAGTTTTCGATAAAATTCGCATTTTTATATTCTGATGTGAGCATCGGGAGACGATAGGATCGCAAAATAACGTGTTACACGCCTTGGTCACACCAAATCGTCGCTAGCTTTTCAAAAACGTGGCTCTACATGCACGGTATCTCATTAAATAAATCATAATTTGAAATATTTTCCCTATTAGTTTGATTCAAATCGTTAGACCAGTTTTCGAGAAACTCGCATTTTTATATTTTGAGATGATTATCGGAAGATAATGGGATCGCAAAATAATGTGATACACGATTTGGTTACAAGAAATCGTTGCAGCCTTTCAAAAACGTAGCTCTACTTCCACGGTATCTTATTATATTAAGTATAGTTTAAAATAATGTCCTTATTAGTTTCATACAAATCGTTAGACCAGTTTTCGAGAAACTCGCATTTTTATATTTTGATGTGAGTTTCGGAAGATAATGGGATTGCTAAATAATGTGATACACGCCTTGGTCACACCAAATCGTAGCTAACTTTTCAAAAACGTGGCTCTACATGCACTGTATCTCATTAGATTAAGCATAATTTAAAATGTTTTCCCTTCAAGTTTCATTCAAATCGTTAGATCAGTTTTCGATAAAATTCGCATTTTTATATTCTGATGTGAGCATCGGGAGACGATAGGATCGCAAAATAACGTGTTACACGCCTTGGTCACACCAAATCGTCGCTAGCTTTTCAAAAACTTGGCTCTACATGCACGGTATCTCATTAAATAAATTATAATTTGATATATTTTCCCTATTAGTTTCATTCAAATCGTTAGACCAGTTTTTGAGAAACTCGCATTTTTATTTTTGATGTGGGTATCGGAAGATAATGGGATCGCAAAATAACGTGATACACGCCTTGGTCACACCAAATCGTCGCTAACTTTCAAAAACGTGGCTCTACATGCACTGTATCTCATTAGATTAAGCATAATTTAAAATGTTTTCCCTTCAATTTTCATTCAAATCGTTAGATCAGCTTTCGATAAAATTCGCATTTTTATATTTTGATGTGAGTTTCGGAAGATAATGGGATTGCTAACTGATGTGATACACGCCCTGGTCACACCAAATCGTCGCTAACTTTTCAAAAACGTGGCTCTACATGCACTGTATCTCATTAGATTAATCATAATTTATAATGTTTTCCCTTCAAGTTTTATTCAAATCGTTAGATCAGTTTTCGAGAAACTCCCATTTTTATATTTTGATGTGAGTTTCGGATGATAATGGGATTGCCAAATAATGTGATACACGCCCTGGTCATACCAAATCGTCGCTACCTTTTCAAAAACGTGGCTCTACATGCACTGTATCTCATCAGATTAATCATACTTTATAATGTTTTCCCTTCAAGTTTCATTCAAATCGTTAGATCAGTTTTTGAGAAACTCCCAATTTTATATTTTGATGTGAGTTTCGGATGATAATGGGATTGCTAAATAATGTGATACACGCCCTGGTCATACCAAATCGTCGCTAACTTTTCAAAAACGTGGCTCTACATGCACTGTATCTCATTAGATTAAGCATAATTTAAAATGTTTTCCCTTCAAGTTTCATTCAAATCGTTAGATCAGTTTTCGATAAAATTCGCATTTTTATATTTTGATGTGAGCATCGGAAGACAATGGGATCGCAAAAAAACGTGATACACGCCTTGGTCACACCAAATCGTCGCTAGCTTTTTAAAAACGTGGCTCTACATGCACGGTATCTCATTAAATAAATTATAATTTGATATATTTTCTCTATTAGTTTCATTCAAATCGTTAGACCAGTTTTTGAGAAACTCGCATTTTTATTTTTGATGTGGGTATCGGAAGATAATGGGATCGCAAAATAACGTGATACACGCCCTGGTCACACCAAATCGTCGCTAACTTTCAAAAACGTGGCTCTACATGCACTGTATCTCATTAGATTAAGCATAATTTAAAATGTTTTCCCTTCAATTTTCATTCAAATCGTTAGACCAGTTTTCGATAAAATTCGCATTTTTATATTTTGATGTGAGTTTCGGAAGATAATGGGATTGCTAAATGATGTAATACACGCCCTGGTCACACCAAATCGTCGCTAACTTTTCAAAAACGTGGCTCTACATGCACTGTATCTCATTAGATTAATCATAATTTATAATGTTTTCCCTTCAAGTTTCATTCAAATCGTTAGATCAGTTTTCGAGAAACTCCCATTTTTATATTTTGATGTGAGTTTCGGAAGATAATGGGATTGCTAAATAATGTGATACACGCCTTGGTCACACCAAATCGTAGCTAGCTTTTCAAAAACGAGGCTCTACATGCACGGTATCTCATTAAATAAATCATAATTTGAAATATTTTCCCTATTAGTTTGATTCAAATCGTTAAACCAGTTTTCGAGAAACTGTCATTTTTACATTTTGATGTGGGTATCGGAAGATAATGGAATCGCAAAATAACGTGATACACGCCCTGGTCACACCAAATCGTCGCTAGCTTTTCAAAAACGTGGCTCTACATGCACTGTATCTCATTAGATTAATCATAATTTATAATGTTTTCCCTTCAAGTTTCATTCAAATCGTTAGATCAGTTTTCGAGAAACTCCCATTTTTATATTTTGATGTGAGTTTCGGAAGATAATGGGATTGCTAAATAATGTGATACACGCCTTGGTCACACCAAATCGTAGCTAACTTTTCAAAAACGTGGCTCTACATGCACTGTATCTCATTAGATTAAGCATAATTTAAAATGTTTTCCCTTCAAGTTTCATTCAAATCGTTAGATCAGTTTTCGATAAAATTCGCATTTTTATATTCTGATGTGAGCATCGGGAGACGATAGGATCGCAAAATAACGTGTTACACGCCTTGGTCACACCAAATCGTCGCTAGCTTTTCAAAAACTTGGCTCTACATGCACGGTATCTCATTAAATAAATTATAATTTGATATATTTTCCCTATTAGTTTCATTCAAATCGTTAGACCAGTTTTTGAGAAACTCGCATTTTTATTTTTGATGTGGGTATCGGAAGATAATGGGATCGCAAAATAACGTGATACACGCCTTGGTCACACCAAATCGTCGCTAACTTTCAAAAACGTGGCTCTACATGCACTGTATCTCATTAGATTAAGCATAATTTAAAATGTTTTCCCTTCAATTTTCATTCAAATCGTTAGATCAGCTTTCGATAAAATTCGCATTTTTATATTTTGATGTGAGTTTCGGAAGATAATGGGATTGCTAACTGATGTGATACACGCCCTGGTCACACCAAATCGTCGCTAACTTTTCAAAAACGTGGCTCTACATGCACTGTATCTCATTAGATTAATCATAATTTATAATGTTTTCCCTTCAAGTTTTATTCAAATCGTTAGATCAGTTTTCGAGAAACTCCCATTTTTATATTTTGATGTGAGTTTCGGATGATAATGGGATTGCTAAATAATGTGATACACGCCCTGGTCATACCAAATCGTCGCTACCTTTTCAAAAACGTGGCTCTACATGCACTGTATCTCATCAGATTAATCATACTTTATAATGTTTTCCCTTCAAGTTTCATTCAAATCGTTAGATCAGTTTTTGAGAAACTCCCAATTTTATATTTTGATGTGAGTTTCGGATGATAATGGGATTGCTAAATAATGTGATACACGCCCTGGTCATACCAAATCGTCGCTAACTTTTCAAAAACGTGGCTCTACATGCACTGTATCTCATTAGATTAAGCATAATTTAAAATGTTTTCCCTTCAAGTTTCATTCAAATCGTTAGATCAGTTTTCGATAAAATTCGCATTTTTATATTTTGATGTGAGTTTCGGAAGATAATGGGATTGCTAAATGATGTAATACACGCCCTGGTCACACCAAATCGTCGCTAACTTTTCAAAAACGTGGCTCTACATGCACGGTATCTCATTAAATAAATTATAATTTGATATATTTTCTCTATTAGTTTCATTCAAATCGTTAGACCAGTTTTTGAGAAACTCGCATTTTTATTTTTGATGTGGGTATCGGAAGATAATGGGATCGCAAAATAACGTGATACACGCCCTGGTCACACCAAATCGTCGCTAACTTTCAAAAACGTGGCTCTACATGCACTGTATCTCATTAGATTAAGCATAATTTAAAATGTTTTCCCTTCAATTTTCATTCAAATCGTTAGACCAGTTTTCGATAAAATTCGCATTTTTATATTTTGATGTGAGTTTCGGAAGATAATGGGATTGCTAAATGATGTAATACACGCCCTGGTCACACCAAATCGTCGCTAACTTTTCAAAAACGTGGCTCTACATGCACTGTATCTCATTAGATTAATCATAATTTATAATGTTTTCCCTTCAAGTTTCATTCAAATCGTTAGATCAGTTTTCGAGAAACTCCCATTTTTATATTTTGATGTGAGTTTCGGAAGATAATGGGATTGCTAAATAATGTGATACACGCCTTTGTCACACCAAATCGTAGCTAGCTTTTCAAAAACGAGGCTCTACATGCACGGTATCTCATTAAATAAATCATAATTTGAAATATTTTCCCTATTAGTTTGATTCAAATCGTTAAACCAGTTTTCGAGAAACTCTCATTTTTACATTTTGATGTGGGCATCGGAAGATAATGGGATCGCAAAATAACGTGATACTTGCCTTTGTAACACCAAACCGTCGCTAGCTTTTCAAAAACGTGGCTCTACATGCACTGTATCTCATTAGATTAAGCATAATTTAAAATGTTTTCCCTTCAATTTTCATTCAAATCGTTAGATCAGTTTTCGATAAATTGCTAAATAATGTGATACACGCCCTGGTCATACCAAATCGTCGCTACCTTTTCAAAAACGTGGCTTTACATGCACTGTATCTCATTAGATTAAGCATAATTTAAAATGTTTTCCCTTCAAGTTTCATTCAAATCGTTAGATCAGTTTTCGATAAAATTCACATTTTTATATTTTGATGTGAGCATCGGAAGACAATGGGATCGCAAGATAACGTGTTACACGCCTTGGTCACACCAAATCGTCGCTAACTTTTCAAAAACGTGGCTCTACATGCACTGTATCTCATTAGATTAAGCATAATTTAAAATGTTTTCCCTTCAAGTTTCATTCAAATCGTTAGATCAGTTTTCGATAAAATTCGCATTTTTATATTCTGATGTGAGCATCGGAAGATAATAGGATCGCAAAATAACGTGTTACACGCCTTGGTCACACCAAATCGTCGCTAGCTTTTCAAAAACGTGGCTCTACATTCACAGTATCTCATTAAATAAATCATAATTTGAAATATTTTCCCTATTAGTTTGATTCAAATCGTTAGACCAGTTTTCAGCTCACTGTTTTATATTTTAGGATAAC
>JBAMCD010000148.1:0-13053 GCA_037075365.1 Drosophila emarginata
GCAAAGTTATTCTAGTGGATGACTACAGCGATATGCGTAAGTAATAAATATTTCATAAAACTATTAACAGACTGAAATTTTTGAGATAAAAAATATATATATTTCAGCTCATCTTAAGAAACAACTAGAGGACTATTTCGCTGCCTATCCAAAAGTACTGATAGTAAGAGGAGCGAAGCTGAAGGATTGATTCGTGCAAGAATTTTGGGTGCCCAGTATGCCAAGTCACCCGTTTTAACCTACTTGGATTCCATTGCGAGTGCACAGAAGGTAAATAAAAACATTAACAACTGTAAGAGTGGTAGCTTGGGGAGTGAGGTGTGGCAATTTGCCATGGTTGTGACCATAACAAAGCGACTTTAAGCATTTGATTTTATTTCTTGGCACAAAGTACAGTTGCCAACACAAAAGTGTGGCAAGTTATTTATGAGCCCTATCAGAAAAATAAGCAATTTATTTTATTGTAACTGGGCTGGTCCTGGTAAACGATAAGGCTAGGCAGAATCATTTAATTTTGAATTATAAAAGAACTTTACTTTTATTGTATAAAAAAGAAAAAGAGAAATAAATAAAATGAAATATAGATAAATAATTTAGCCAATCTATGGCTTTAAATGATTCAAGAAGAAGCAGTTATTTTATTTTTAGACTGTTACAGAACAAGACGAATAATATTATATAAAAAATATTGTAAATCGAGTTAGATTATATATTAAGAAGTCTTTACATCTATACAATTCGCTTCTTTATCAATTGAAAATTAATAATTAATTTTTCTTTTATTTTCTACTCTATTTTCATTCACGTAAAAGAAAATGATTTAATTATTTAACATATTCATTATTTTCCGCTTAAAATACGATAAAAATTTCATTCCCATTTATCATTCTTTTTTAATTTATTTCACACCCTAAAAGTAGGCAATTGAATCTCATTATAAATGCAATATTTTAATTGTTTAGAGAATGCAAATCCATTTAACCAAATGTTTATAATTAACTTTACAATTTTCTTTTTTTGCCTTGTTGACATGTTAAACAAATATTTGGTTTATTCAAATGTTAATTTTTGTATTAGTTTGCCCTACAACCATAGAGAATTGTATTGCATACTTTGGTATCTTTTTATTGAGGTTTTCTGATTGGCCATCAAATGACATGAAATCCGTCTGAAATGATCCCAATAAAACAAAGCCAACTAGTAAATCGCTTAATCTTGGAGAACGTACCAAGTTGAAGGAGTAGCAAAAGCAATTTCTTTGCTACTTTTTGTTTGTCTGCGATAAACAGGGAAAATAAAAGGAAAAACACACACAATCAATTTTCTTTATTGAGTTCTGTTGATGATGAAAAGGAGAAAAATGTTGAGAGTTGCTGGAAAGTTGCCAAAAAAAAAAAAAAAGAAAGAAGTGGCAGGAGGGAAGTGTTGAAGGAAAAACAGTTTCTGGATTTAATACTTTTACTCGAATGATGGATAGAATGGTTCGGACAAGGACAAATTGGGGATGGGTGGATGATTGGTGGGACAGACAATGGCAAAAGCAATTAAATTGTCAATCCCTTCTATTCTCATCTCGGTTTTTATTGTACTTTCTTTGCAGGCTGGCTGGAGCCATTGCTGGACAGGATTGCTCGTAATTCCACAACTGTTGTTTGTCCCGTCATCGATGTTATTAACGATGATACTTTGGAATATCACTATCGGGACTCAACTGGCGTCAATGTTGGTGGCTTTGATTGGAATTTGCAATTCAGTTGGCATGCCGTACCCGAACGTGAGAAGAAGCGCCATAATGTAAGTTTATACTAAATACTATTTATTGTTTTTAAAGCCAAACGAGAGAGAGAGAGAGAGAGAGGGTAGGTAAAGCTATAGATATGGGGAATATCATTTATGTTCGTTTCAAATGCACAGCGCGTGGTTATTTCGGTTTTTCCGCTTATCTTTTTACATATATGTACATATAAACAGTTATCCCTCCCCCCCTAACCCTATCAAAATAGTAAACCCGCTGTGGCATCTTTGCTCAAACTTTAACCCACATTTCCGTGGGTTCGCGTAACCCGAGCGTTGGAAAAACTACATGAAGAACGTTTAAAGCGTTGAAACGTGACTACGGAAACTCGTATGTACACACAAACACACACACACACACACACACACACACATGCATATGTATGTATATATACATAGGTTTAAGGCTAAAACACACACACACAGACACACATATTCTGCCTTTTGTACAGGCTGCAAAAGTGTCAATTGATTTATAAGTCAGTTTAAAAGAATTTTTTCTAATATATTAGATTTCACTTTGCCTTACACCAACAAAGATTGAACAAAATTGGTTTTTAAAATTGAAGTAGATTAAATAAGAATCTCAAGCATTTTTGAGATGGAACTCAATTAAGTTAAGGAAACTATTTGAGAATAGATAGTTAAAGGACTTAATTAAAGATTGTTACAATTATTAGACAGACAAATAAATGTTGTTGCTTTTACTTTAGTCTGAATTTTTCAATTTTCATCGATATTCATATTTTAATTAACAAATTTTTAGTAAAAGAATCCAAGAGAATATTCGTTTAGATGGAATCACTTTGGTAAATTTAGTCGCCTGTTCATTCAACAGTGTGGACACGTTTCAGGCTCCTCCTACGCATATACAAGCAATTAGATACTCTCTTTTTAGGACATAGACACACACACACACTCAAAGAGCTGGAGAAGAATGCTCCACAAATGGACATTCGAAACTAACAGACCGATGGGCTTTCAGCAGCTGTTACCCAGGCATTCACTCGATTTGGGTGACATTCCCTTGAATCCATTTAGCAGCCTTTCTTCCTTCCTTTAATTTCAACCCGTTGGCATTTGAAACTAAGTTTACGCTTCTGATTAGATGTTGTGCCTCAGTTTCCTGAAAAGTGGATAAAAATCTTTAATTTTGTTATGCACAATAATTAAAAAGAGAAAATAACAAAACACAGCTGGTGGCAAATTGTTAATTACAACATTCTACAACACGTGCTACCCTCTCTCTCTCTCTCTCTCTCGTCCTTACTATGGTGTAAATTGGTATAAATTGTAATTCTCAAGCCGCACACATGTAAGCGATATTACGTATACGTAGAAATGAAATCGCGCAAAAATTACAGACAACAAGTATGTGTGTGTGTGTGTGTGTGTGTACAGGCAGGGAAACAGATGCAGTAGCATCATCATCATGGTAGGAGAAATGGGCCAACACTGCAATTAAAGGCAGGCCAAAAATGTTAACAGCAAAATTCTCTGACTCCTCGTATAGCTGCAACAAACAGCCAGTGAAGAGTCGAGTCGTCGTGTTGAGCCCTGCAGGTCCTCGCTGGGTTGGATAGCCTTCTGCGGCGTAAATATCTGACATAATTGTTTTTACAAGCGCCCAGGGATTTATGAGAACATTGTTGCCGAAAAATCCTTTGCCGTGTTGAGGACAAAAAATTGTTGCTATTTCCTGGCGACACACACAACATTTTGCGTGCAATTTTTGCCTTGAGCTGCTGCACTTAGCAGCTAAATCAAGTAAAGCATTTCCTGTTCCTTTAACGTTACCCCATCTCTTTTACACTCTGGCAAAACATTGGCAATTTGCCGGCGCAATGTGGAAGCCCATAAATGTTGCTACTGCTACTCCTCCTGTCTGCTAGGGCCACATGTGTAGTGTGTAGAGTGTTGGCAATGATAATGGTTGCGCCAAGGAATATGGCTGAAATACTCATACACAGGCGAAACCTTCATTGTATGCGATGTCTGTGCAAATGACAGACAGAAAGTTTTTACGTTCAACAAAATTGAAGAGGCTTTTAAAAATAAATGTATATGGAAAGTAAACTTTTGCAAATGGGGCCCCCATGTACTAGGGAAATAACTGAGTAATATGTGCTCAAAAAAAAAAAAAAAGTATAGAAGAGGGAAACATTCCTTTTTCAACCTTTGTTAAATATACAATGAAAAATTCTTATGAAAATCAAAGAATTTCTTTGTAACTTCATCTAAATCCAAATAAAAGATGATTTCTGGCTTTTTGTTTATCTTATATCTAAACCAGGTGGCTGTAAAATACAAAAAAATATCTTAACATATCCAAAAGTAAAGGAATTTCTTAGAATACAGCTGTTGACAGTCTCAAAGCTTTAGATGCCTGGCCAAAAATCCTACTACAACTTTTGCCTTTTGCTGTCTGTCCAAAAGTTGCTTAACTTGTTACGAGAAGATGGCAACAGCAGCAACAGCAACGACATCAAAAATAACAATAATAAACATAGCATAGGGAATCAAAAATACATATTCGTTATGGGTAAAATCCTCCTCTTTCTGTCTCTTTCTCCTATCCTCACCAAGAAACTTCGTAGCGAAGTTTCTTCAGTTTTCGTGTTTGTATTTCGCAGTATTCTTTGATTCCTCAGAGAGAAGGTAAAAGTTCCATGCTGTGTTCAGCGTTACTTTAGAATGGATATATATTTTTGAGAAGTGCTGCCATTTAAAGTGCAGCTGGCTGAAAGATGGCCAAGAAATTGTATGGAAAGAGTGTGGTGGGAGAGAGGGGTTGATAAGTTTCAAGCTTGAGGCTAATGGATTTGGCATTTACTTTGGCAGCTGTCATTGACGCTTGACTGCACATTCCTTCAATTTCATCAGGTTTAGGGCAACAGATCAATTCTTTATTACTAATATTAATGAAATTTAAACACTTTAAACCATTTCATTTATACAAAAGCTTAAAGTTATATTTCTTTAATCCATCTACAAGCTCAGTAGATATGTGTGTGTGTGTGTGTATGTTTACCTAGCAATTGTATTTCTGTTGTGTTCATTTATCTAAAAGCATTCCTACAATTTAAATATTTAAAAACTAAAACAACAACAAAAGGAAAACAAAAAAAAAAAAACTATAGAAATGCTCTGCATGGTATAAACTACAAGCCAGCCAACTAATTCCCCGTCAGCAAAAGCAACAAAAAGGATCTCAAATAACCCCAAGCATAAAATGAAACTACAAACAATTTCATATAGAAATAATCCGCAGCCATAGTAGCTATAGCAGTAGGAGCAGAGAAGAGCAGAGCAGAAACAGAGGCAGAATGAAGCCAGAATAACCATCCAATGTGGTTGAAACACTAATCCAATTATTCTATAGAAAAAAAAATAAAACAAGAAAATAACACAACGAAATGAAATGAAAATTTAGATGTACAACGGGTCGTATGCGTGCTGTAAGAGAGGCAAAACCAGTTTTACTTATACGCAATGTTGGCTAGGACTTTTTAAGCAAAAGTGTGTATTTTTTTCTAACTCGCTATCGATATTAAGATACCCACACACACACACACACAGAGAGAGTAGGCCGAAGTTTACCTATAAAAACTGTTTGCCTGTCGTCGTCATCAAAGCCGTCGTCTCTGCTTGTTATATACATGTGTAATGGGCCCTGTGTGAAAAGGTAAATGCTTTCTAATACCCCTAGAGAGACAGACAGAGAGAGAAAGTGAGCAAAGCAACACTAGAAACTGAATGAGAGGGATTGAGTTATGGCGTAGATAACACTCTCTACATATGTAGATATGTATGTATTTAGACTTCTTCTCTCTCATCCATTGCACGTTTCATTTCATTTCTTTCGTTTCACGTTTATTCCTTTCTGATTGCCTATGCGTGCGTTTTTCGAGAGTCCTTTTATGCCTTTTGTCTGCCATTGTTGTTGGCATTATATGTACATACATACATACATATATTTTGTATAGGTAGTTTTTTTTTCTTTCCCTTGTTATTGTGAAATCGTGCATAACATTGAGCTAGAGAGGGTACTCTCGCATCCTCTCCCTTTCTTTTCCCTCGCCCCCCTGCGTCTGTGTGTGTTTTCTATTGCTACGTATGCGAAAATTTTCGACGTTTTTGCCTGAATGACAAATGTTGAGCAGTCAATTCGCTGCTTGATTTTAGGAGAAATAACAATCAACGTGCCGTTGGTACGTTTGTGGAACTGTGGTAAAGTGATTGGGCCAAAACACTTTTCCCCCTTTAATGATAAAGCCGATTAAGCATTTATATTGAAGTCAAATTGGATTTGATTGAGCACACACACAAACAGACAAAAAGCCAGCTAAAACATCAAAGTGAATCTCAAATGAAATTGGGCAATTATATTTAAGTAATGCATATATAATATACATTTTAGTTAATTAATCTCTTAAAATCATAAGCCAAATGAGATTCAGTTCATTGATTTTATGATTCACATGCAGAAAATTGATTGATTTCATTTAGTTTGTTTTATTTGGTTACTTTAGTAGTTGTTAGTATTTATTCAAACTTCCAATAGAAAAATTTCCAAAAATTAATCTCAATCCAGAACACTTTTATCTGTCTTGTTCATATGCTTGCGTCAAAGATTCATTTTATTTAAATTTCTTAAGAATAAACATTTTAATTTCACATGGTCACAATCTCAGTTAACCAAACGATATTTAACCGCCCTCAAAATGGGATATTTGTCATTGGTGCAGAGTCCACGGAAATCATCGAAAGATAAATCAAACAGAGCAATTCCACCCAAATTGTTGTTCTTGACATAACCAGCCTTGTCAGCAGCTGTATCGGGATCCTCAAAACTCACCCAAATGCCGTCGTTGCCCTTCTTGTCAGCTGCACGATAGGCATAGGAACCGAAACGTTTGGCCGGATCTTGAACCTTCTTTAATGGGGCATTAGCACCCTTGGCATAGGCATTATTCTGATTGGGCAAAAGGGCGCAAACTTCGGGCCAACTGTAGATGCCATGAAGTTGGCTGTTTGTGCCTACTGGAGCCTCATCAATCACATGGGACACTGGTGGCAGGCCTGTATCACCAGAATCCTCAGACAATTTCCATGGACGGCCATAGGTTGCCACGCCCACATTGATTTTATTAGCTGGACAACTGTGACGTAGCCAGTACTTGACCTGGGCATCTACATTGAACTCGGGATTGCGTTCGCTTAGCTCATAAATCGGGGCCGAATAATCCGCCAATTCAGGGTTACGTTGAGGGGTAAAGAAATCAAATGCGGCCAGATTAACAAAGTCAAGATAGTTGATCACAGCGGGCACATCGTAGAACACTACAAAAAATAAAATATATATATATAAACGAGTATTTCGAAATATTTTCAATAGTCGGTCACCTACATGATGAATTCACATTCGGCAAAACTGTCGTGGAGAGCAAAAGGTTATCCGGTCGGAAGGCGTTCTTCACATCACGCAACAAAGCGGTGAATTGTTCTTTGTGCTCTTCAGATTTCTCGTCGACAATTGAATCACCGCTGAAAACCTTCTTGAAACCCTTCCAAAAGCTACCCAAACCGCTGTGCACCTTCTTAGGTTTATTTTTGTTGAATTGCCATGCGATATCCAGACCATCAAAGCCGTAGGTTTTTACCAACGAGAAAACGGTATTCACGAATCTTGTTCGACCAGTGGGATTTTCCAATAGTTGTAGGTATTTATTAGGCAAATCCTTGGCATCCTCTCCAGTTTCAATATCCTTATCACCACCCACGCTCAGCAGGACACGTAGATTGGGATACTTCTTCTTCAAACGAGTGACGGTGCGGTAAAGACCCTTGCCCAAATCCAAATCCAATTGTTGGTTAAGGCTCACCGCCTTGAAGGAATCACGTTCGATGCCAGCATAGCCATAGATCAGATAGTCACAGAATTGCAGGGCCGGTTCCAGCTCATCGATCACCAATTTGCCTAGACCTAAAACGATAGTGAAGAAGAATGAGAACCTCTGTTATCTCTCGGAAACGACAATAACAAGTAAATAAACCTCAATACTCTTGCTGATAAGCTCAAGTAATTCAATTTTCATTTTCTTGATTTCTAATAAGCAGCTGCTGTTGGAGCTTCATTACGTAAGAGCCTTCTCTTACAATAGAGTGAATTTATGGTTGACTTTACTTTTATTGCTTACCCTCTTTGACGAAACTCGATGAATCGTAGTAGCAAACCAAATGTTTTTGTGGTCCCTGTTGTTGACCAACCTTCACCCCCTGCACAGTAATGCTAGCGGTAAGGCATATCAGCGAAACTATCGCCAATGTCTTCATTATGCAAATTGTTTCTTCGTCTTCAATTCAATTCCGATGAGCTGTTTACCGCTCGACTGTCGCTTTGAAACTGATCGACGCAAGTGAAGCTGAGGTCGTTGAAGGCTGTTTCGATTGTTGTTGTTGGACTGAGTAAAGTGTGAGATGATAAACGAAGCGACGCTTAGAAATATATGTATGTATGAGATACAGTAAACAGTGACTATGACATAAAGTAAAGGGAGGCAATTGTAATTTTATTAACTGGTTCTGGTCGTGTATATATTTTATATTCATGGTTATTTAATTAAAGTTATTTTATATAAATAACACTCAGGGGCAAATAATTATTGTATTTTTGTTTATGGTACTGACGTCAGCCTTTGTTATTCGTTGCCACAACAATATATTTTTATTTATTTTGTGAAACTTTCTATTTCTCCTTCCAATTTTAAATCTTCTCATATATGTACTTTCGTTTGGTATTGCAAAACTTTGCAAAAAGTTCAATACCTCATTTTTCATCACGTAGTTGTCACAGGGAACAGATGGTCGGAAGTTCATGTCACGTGCGTCGCAAAAAACAAGCGTAATCGTCCGCGACAAAATGAAATCCTACGATCGTGTCCTTTATGTTAAAGCAATTTTGTTGACAAACTTTAAAATATTTGATTTTTCATTGATTTGTCCATGGACGATTGCCCTAATATAAAATATTTGATTGCAAGTAACTTTTTTCTGAGAATTTCTAAAATATCTCTCAATGGTTTATATGTTGTATAAATACGTTTGAGACTATTTAAGGTCAAAAGTTGGTTGAAAGTAATTGTTTTAAGACTGAATATTTAATAAGATAAATTATATTTAATGTATTTATATCATTCGATTTTTAATTAAACAAAGATGAAGTAACAGTTAAATTAAATTAATTAATCAAAAATGATCTCTTATGCAAGTTAGATAGGAATAGGTAGTTAAGGTTAGTAGTTGGTAGTCAGATTTAGGTTAAGTTCGTTTGGATTAGGTGAAATTGGGTTAAGTAAAGTGGCATTTTTCAACACACCCATAGATATCACTTTATCAGTATTATTTCTGAACAGATCTTCAGATAAAAGCTTAACTACTTTCAATAAGACTGCACTTTCCGAACCTCACTGTTTATTTACAGTTCACTTTTAAATGAGTTTATCAGCTACTTTAAAATACTGACATTCAAATATTTAAATTTACTGCTTATTGTTTTTATTAAACTTAATCAGCAATTCATCTTCTATGCGTAATACCTTTTCAATAGTTTTCACTGTACTAAATTTACCAAAATTTTTGTTCTGACATCGCAATTCTATTTAAATTTTTACGACTTATTTGTTCTTTTTTTGTCTTGTCATCACAGTTGAGCTAAGCCTAAAAGCTTTTGCTTTAGCTTTGTTTCCAATTCTTCTTTTGCTTCTGTTTTTTTTTTTCAATCTATTGTTGTTGTTGTTGGTGGTGTTGGTGCTGTGGTTATCAACACCCTGGACCAGTTTTTTTTTTTTTTGGCTGTTGTTACTCTTCTTTTGCATAATTTTACTTTTTTCTTCTTGTTATGTTTGGCCGCCGTAATCGCTGTTCGATCCACTTTGCTTTGTTCCCTCTGTTCTGAGTCATTCCATCTCATTTTGTTTCGCTTTGTTTGCTTCATAATTTACTTTGGCTGTGAGTGTGTGTGTGTGTGTGTATGTTTGTGGAACGTCTATCAATTTCATTTATTTCTCCTACGCAGGTTAAAAATGTTGAACACGTATTTATGTACATACACTTGTATGTAGGTATGTATGTATGCATGTGTGTGTAAATGTGGTTCGTATGTAGGCAATGCATGTATGTTTGTATATATATACTAACGGCATTTCGATTGCCGCATATTGAAAGGTTCGCAGGAATCATAAGCATCTCCTGTTTCCATCGTTAAAGTTATTTGCATATAAATGCGCCGGCAAACAATTCTGTTTGCTTTCCTTGATTATTGTTTGGTTTTTATTTTCCAACATTTTCTATCGATAATATCAATTATCGTTTCTCTGCGGCGATATTGTTGTTTCTGCTTGGTTGATTAAATTAAATACAAACTCTCTTGTAAAGTAAGTGGACTCTTGTTACATACAAACAATTTAGAAAGCAAAATAACGAGTATCTAAAAATATTCTTTATTAAGAATTCTGATTCAAGATAATAAACTGAATTTACTTATAGAAATGTTGGCTGTAAAATAGTTTCTCTAAGAACTGAAGTACATACAATTCAATTGAATACAAAAAGTGTTTGGTGGTTTCTGATTCTCTAAAAATGGTAAACAAATTTGGTCTCTTCCATCCTAATCCTTTCCGGATTCTTTCTCAAAATTAAGTTCAAAACATTTTGAAAACTCTTGATACAACGAGAAATTTAATGTCAACTTGACTTATTGTTTAGATATTTTCTTTTATAGATTTGGAAATTAATTTTAAATAAAAATTGTTAAGAGTTTGCCAATAGTTTCCCTTAAAATTGATTTTATTCCAAAGTTTTCAAGAAGCAAATAAATAATAAAGAAAAGTAAGTTAAATTAATAAAGAAATTTTTTTGTTTCAAATTCCGAGGTTTCCTGTTTCATCGATTATTTTTATTGGGCGTGAAGGCTTGAACGTTCGTTAATTTGTAATATAGAAGCGGACAAAAGGAAAATGAATTTAAGCTATGCTCAGCCAACTTCAAAGTATATGATTAACTCAATCACATGCACGAGCGAGTTTTGCTAGGAAACAAAAAAAAAAAAGAAAATGTTAACTAAGCCGAAAGGGCAAGAATTTACTTCCTTTCGTAGAAGAAAAAGGTTTTAAACCTTTTTTTTTTATTTTCTCTTATCTTTCTCTGCATTTTTTCCTGTTTTCTGCTTTAAGCATTTCCTGCAAATTAATTTTCACAGACAGGAATATTACTTACACATTTTGTGCTCGCTGCTCGCCGAGATAATTATGTGCACGTTTAACTTTTAATTGAAATGTTGTAACACGAGTTGGGAGAGAGGGATTAGGAGCGGTAGGGGTAATGGTAGTGCCTTGCGGGCTTGCCATGCCATGGTAATATACATATATAAAACTCCTTTTCGCCTCTTGCCATTTGTTTTTGCCCAATTGCTATACCATATAAAGTATATAAATACATATATATACATATATATACATATATGCATAAGTGTGTACCATTATATTGAGCTTGTTGGTGTTTAATTAAACGTGCAGTTTGCGCACTACAGAGGAAAATCTGCTGCTAGTTAGCCAACCCCCGAAAAGTTTGCTCAACTCTCTGTCGGTTTCAAAAAGCATTGCCTGCTTTTCGGCTGGCAAACTGAAAATTATTTTATTTAAGGCGCTTAAAATTATAACGAAGCACAAACTGACCACACAGTGGTTAAAGAACGTTGGTCAAATGAATCACCGAGACGCAACGACCAGCAGACAGAGATGGCTAAGGGGATTGGTGAGGTAGTAGGCCAGGACAGGGCGATAACACTCACAAAATTCCCATAACTTTGCATATTAAGCCATATGCAAGCGAAAGCAAAAAAAAATGAAGCAAGCAAGTCGTCCCTGCCGACATTGAGTATACCCTGTACCAAGTAAAAGTAATCCATAAAGTCAAAAACGATCAGAATCGCCATCAATTTACAAAAAAATTCTCTTAGCTTGCACTGCTTGCCATGCAGCAACACTGCACTGCTTGCCATGCAGCAACAGCGAACGCATGCTATCTCGCTCACACTTAACGGCCCATTTTGCATGGGGCGTTTCAGTACAAAACGGAAATAAGTATATCTCCGATAATTATTGTCCGATTTCGGTCAAATTTGGTCAGCTGGTGCATTTTGGCTATATTAATGTGCATGCCAAATAAGAATACGATATCTTTAATATTGCTCTAGTTATAGGTTTTTCCCAAATTGCGGGGGCGGAAGTGGGCGTGGCAAAATTTTGAAACAAACTTAACCTGTCTACACAACAGACGGATGTTGACACCAAATTTGGTTGCTCTAGCTCTTATAGTCTCTGAGATCTAGGTGTTCATACGGACGGACGGACAGACGGACAGACGGACAGACGGACAGACGGACATGGCTCAATCGACTCGGCTATTGATACTGATCAAGAATATATATACTTTATGGGGTCGGAAAATTCTCCTTCTGCCTGTTACATACATTTTAGCGACTTTAATATACCCTTTTACCCTATGGGTACGGGGTATAAAAAACAACTCAAAACTCGAAAAAAGTGCAGAAAAACCAAAAAACTTTACTGCTGTTCCACTCATGATAGCCAAACCGCAAAAATAACAACCATCGTTGCGCTCTGGGGATTGGGTATTGGAGTGAGTTGAGCGATGCAACAACAAGATCAGAGATTGCAGTTCTCACTCCTGTGACCCCCACTCCACCACCCACCGCTCCACTCGTGTATTAATTTGCACCCAATGTGGAGTGACGGGGAACGACCCTGTAAACATTTTCGTTTCTAGAGGAAAAAAACCAAAACTAACGACCGCATTCGATGGTGAATGGGTCTGTTGGTTTGGCTATATATGTATATAAGTGGGCGTAGCATTGGTTAAGGCCACTGTACTGCAAAAGTGATTTGTGCGTTGTGTACCCTTCTTGGCTGGCTTCACAAAAAAAACCAACCAGGGATGATGCAAATACGGAGGGATAAGTTAATAGCCGATAGCCCACTTGTGTGATTAACCGCAAATAATAATCGATTTGCTACTTTAATTATTCATAGCCTACAATTTACCAATATTTGCAATTTTAAATTCTGTAGATTCTGATTCTTAGTTGAGACAAAATATAATTTTTCCTTGACTGTTCAGATATTGGTTGTCAACAAATATTGGAAATATATTTTAAATTACAAATTGATTGGAGTTTTC
>JBAMCD010000150.1:0-195615 GCA_037075365.1 Drosophila emarginata
TGGTAAAAGCAGTGGAAATTATATCTAGACCATGTTACAGGATGTCAATCTTCGCCTTTTAATAGGAGCTGATTTCTATAGTCGTGCTGAGTCAGGCTATTGAAAATTGTTTTATCCATCAGGTTAGCCGTAATGACATGCTCTGTGCAAGAATCCTCTCTAATGCAAATCACATTCTTGATACGTATCATTTTATAGCACTTGCACGAACATTATATAAATCTGTGGTATTGTCGGTCATAGTACCAAAGTTTGGACTTTGCATTTTGACCATATGTGCATTGCTATTAAAATTAGCTTACAGGAGATCGAAAGGATAATTACACAGCTTTGCCCTGAAAGTTCAGAATTTGCTGCAATTGTTTTAATAACCGCCTCATTTCAATTGGGATATTATTCAGAAAGCGTTTCCGACCAGCGTTTTAGATTATCTTTATCATATGGAATATTGAACCAGCCCTTGGTTTCTCTATGAATTTATTATTTACCCGTAGCACATTTGCGGTATTGATTGTGGTGAAGCACGTTCTTGAAATTCTCCAATGGCGAGAATGAGAAGCTTACAAATATAATTAACTGGTAAAAGCAGTGGAAATTATATCTAGACCATGTTACAGGATGTCAATCTTCGCCTTTTAATAGGAGCTGATTTCTATAGTCGTGCTGAGTCAGGCTATTGAAAATTGTTTTATCCATCAGGTTAGCCGTAATGACATGCTCTGTGCCAGAATCCTCTCTAATACAAATCACATTCTTGATACGTATTATTTTATAGCACTTGCACGAACATTATATAAATCTGTGGTATTGTCGGTCATAGTACCAAAGCTTGGACTTCGCGTTTTGACCATATGTACATTGTTATTAAAATAAGCTTACAGGAGATCGAAGGGATACTTATACAGCTTTGCCCTGAAGATCCAGACTTTGCTGCAATTGTTTTAATAACTGCTTCATTTCAATTGGGATATTATTCAGAAAGCGTTTCCGAACAGCGTTTTAGATTATCTTTATCATATGGAATATTGAACCAGCCCTTGGTTTCTCTATGAATTTATTATTTACCCGTAGCACATTTGCGGTATTGATTGTGGTGAAGCACGTTCTTGAAATTCTCCAATGGCGAGAATGAGAAGCTTACAAATATAATTAACTGGTAAAAGCAGTGGAAATTATATCTAGACCATGTTACAGGATGTCAATCGAAGCGCATTCCTTCGCCTTTCAATGGGAGCTGATTTCTATAGTCGTGCTGAGTCAGGCTATTGAAAATTGTTTTATCCATCAGGTAAGCCGTAATGACATGCACTCTGCAAGAATCTATTGAAAAACACATTCTTGATATAATTAGGAAAAATGGGAAAGCTTACAAATATAATTAACTGGTATAAGAAGTGGTTATTATAGCTAAACCAAGTCACATGAAGCAAATAAAAGCGGATATCTTCGCCTTTTAATAGGAGCTGATTTCTATAGGCTTGCTGAGCCAGACTATTGAAAATTGTTTCATCCATCATATTAGCCGTAATGAAATGCTCTGTGCCAGAATCCATGGAAATCACATTCTTGATATAATTAGGAAAAAATGGGAAAACTTACAAATATAATTAACTGGTAAAAGCAGTGGTAATTGTATCTAGACCAAGTCACAGGATGCCAAACAAAGCGGATATCTTCGCCTTTTAATAGGAGCTGATTTCTATAGGCTTGCTGAGCCAGACTATTGAAAAAGGTTTTATCCATCATGTTAGCCGTAATGACATGCTCTGTGCCAGAATCCTCTCTAACGCAAGCGCAAATCACATTCTTGATATAATTATGAAGAAATGGGAAATCTTACAAATATAATTAACTTGTAAAAGAAGTGGTTATTATATCTAGACCAAGTCACAGGATGTCAATCAAAGCGGATATCTTCGCCTTTGAATAGGAGCTGATTTCTATAGGCTTGCTGAGTCAGGCTATTGAAAATTGTTTCATCCATCAGGTTAGCCGTAATGAAATTCTCTGTACCAGAATCCTCTCTAAAGCAAATCACATTCTTGATACGTATCATTTTATAGCACTTGCACGAACATTATATAAATTTGTGGTATTGTCGGTCATAGTACCAAAGTTTGGACTTTGCATTTTGACCATATGTGCATTGCTATTAAAATTAGCTTACAGGAGATCGAAAGGATACTTACAGAGTTTTGCCCTGAAAGTTCAGACTTTGCTGCAATTGTTTTAATAACTGCCTCATTTCAATTGGGATATTATTCAGAAAGCGTTTCCGACCAGCGTTTTAGATTATCTTTATCATATGGAATATTAAACCAGCCCTTGGTTTCTCTATGAATTTATTATTTACCCGTAGCACATTTGCGGTATTGATTGTGGTGAAGCGCTTTCTTGAAATTCTCTAATGATGAGAATGAGAAGCTTACAAATATAATTAACTGGTAAAAGAATTGGTAATTATATCTAGACCATGTTACAGGCTGTCAATCGAAGCGCATTCCTTCGCCTTTCAATGGGAGCTGATTTCTAAAGTCGTGCTGAGTCAGGCTATTGAAAATTGTTTTATCCATCAGGTAAGCCGTAATGACATGCACTGTGCAAGAATCTATTGAAAAACACATTCTTGATATAATTAGGAAAAATGGGAAAGCTTACAAATATAATTAACTGGTATAAGAAGTGGTTATTATAGCTAAACCAAGTCACATGAAGCAAATAAAAGCGGATATCTTCGCCTTTTAATAGGAGCTGATTTCTATAGGCTTGCTGAGCCAGACTATTGAAAAAGGTTTTATCCATCATGTTAGCCGTAATGACATGCTCTGTGCCAGAATCCTCTCTAACGCAAGCGCAAATCACATTTTTGATATAATTAGGAAAAAATGGGAAAGCTTACAAATATAATTAACTTGTAAAAGAAGTGGTTATTGTAGCTAAACCAAGTCACATGAAGCAAATAAAAGCGGATATCTTCGCCTTTTAATAGGAGCTGATTTCTATAGGCTTGCTGAGTCAGGCTATTGATAATTCTTTCATCCATCATGTCAGCCGTAATGAAATGCTCTGTACCAGAATCCTCTCTAAAGCAAGCGCAAATCACATTCTTGATATAATTATGAAGAAATGGGAAATCTTACAAATATAATTAACTTGTAAAAGAAGTGGTTATTATATCTAGACCAAGTCACAGGATGTCAATCAAAGCAGATATCTTCGCCTTCGAATAGGAGCTGATTTCTATAGGCTTGCTGAGTCAGGCTATTGAAAATTGTTTCATCCATCATGTTAGCCGTAATGAAATTCTCTGTACCAGAATCCTCTCTAAAGCAAATCACATTCTTGATACGTATCATTTTATAGCACTTGCACGAACATTATATAAATTTGTGGTATTGTCGGTCATAGTACCAAAGTTTGGACTTTGCATTTTGACCATGTGTGCATTGCTATTAAAATTAGCTTACAGGAGATCGAAAGGATACTTATTCAGCTTTGCCCTGAAAATTCAGACTTCCCTGCAATTGTTTTAATAACTGCTTCATTTCAATTGGGATATTATTCAGAAAGCGTTTCCGACCAGCGTTTTAGATTATCTTTATCATATGGAATATTGAACCAGCCCTTGGTTTCTCTATGAATTTATTATTTACCCCTAGCACATTTGCGGTATTGATTGTAGTGAGGCACGTTCTTGAAATTCTCTAATGATGAGAATGAGAAGCTTACAAATATAATTAACTGGTAAAAGCAGTGAAAATTATATCTAGACCATGTTACAGGATGTCAATCAAAGCGGCGAGAATGAGAAGCTTACAAATATAATTAACTGGTAAAAGCAGTGGAAATTATATCTAGACCATGTTACAGGATGTCAATCAAAGCAGATATCTTCGCCTTCGAATAGGAGCTGATTTCTATAGGCTTGCTGAGTCAGGCTATTGAAAATTGTTTCATCCATCATGTTAGCCGTAATGAAATTCTCTGTACCAGAATCCTCTCTAAAGCAAATCGCATTCTTGATACGTATCATTTTATAGCACTTGCACGAACATTATATAAATTTGTGGTATTGTCGGTCATAGTTCCAAAGTTTGGACTTTGCATTTTGACCATATGTGCATTGCTATTAAAATTAGCTTACAGGAGATCGAAAGGATACTTATTCAGCTTTGCCCTGAAAATTCAGACTTCCCTGCAATTGTTTTAATAACTGCTTCATTTCAATTGGGATATTATTCAGAAAGCGTTTCCGACCAGCGTTTTAGATTATCTTTATCATATGGAATATTGAACCAGCCCTTGGTTTCTCTATGAATTTATTATTTACCCGTAGCACATTTGCGGTATTGATTGTAGTGAGGCACGTTCTTGAAATTCTCCAATGGCGAGAATGAGAAGCTTACAAATATAATTAACTGGTAAAAGCAGTGGAAATTATATCTAGACCAAGTCACAGGATGCCAAACAAAGCGGATATCTTCGCCTTTTAATAGGAGCTGATTTTTAAAGGCTTGCTGAGTCAGGCTATTGAAAATTGTTTCATCCATCATATTAGCCGTAATGAAATGCTCTGTGCCAGAATCCATGAAAATCACATTCTTGATATAATTAGGAAAAAATGGGAAAACTTACAAATATAATTAACTGGTAAAAGCAGTGGTAATTGTATCTAGACCAAGTCACAGGATGCCAAACAAAGCGGATATCTTCGCCTTTTAATAGGAGCTGATTTCTATAGGCTTGCTGAGCCAGACTATTGAAAAAGGTTTTATCCATCATGTTAGCCGTAATGACATGCTCTGTGCCAGAATCCTCTCTAACGCAAGCGCAAATCACATTTTTGATATAATTAGGAAAAAATGGGAAAGCTTACAAATATAATTAACTTGTAAAAGAAGTGGTTATTGTAGCTAAACCAAGTCACATGAAGCAAATAAAAGCGGATATCTTCGCCTTTTAATAGGAGCTGATTTCTATAAGCTTGCTGAGTCAGGCTATTGATAATTCTTTCATCCATCATGTCAGCCGTAATGAAATGCTCTGTACCAGAATCCTCTCTAAAGCAAGCGCAAATCACATTCTTGATATAATTGTGAAGAAATGGGAAATTTTACAAATATAATTAACTTGTAAAAGAAGTGGTTATTATATCTAGACCAAGTCACAGGATGTCAATCAAAGCAGATATCTTCGCCTTCGAATAGGAGCTGATTTCTATAGGCTTGCTGAGTCAGGCTATTGAAAATTGTTTCATCCATCATGTTAGCCGTAATGAAATTCTCTGTACCAGAATCCTCTCTAAAGCAAATCACATTCTTGATACGTATCATTTTACAGCACTTGCACGAACATTATATAAATTTGTGGTATTGTCGGTCATAGTACCAAAGTTTGGACTTTGCATTTTGACCATATGTGCATTGCTATTAAAATTAGCTTACAGGAGATCGAAAGGATACTTACAGAATTTTGCCCTGAAAGTTCAGACTTTGCTGCAATTGTTTTAATAACTGCCTCATTTCAATTGGGATATTATTCAGAAAGCGTTTCCGACCAGCGTTTTAGATTATCTTTATCATATGGAATATTAAACCAGCCCTTGGTTTCTCTATGAATTTATTATTTACCCGTAGCACATTTGCGGTATTGATTGTGGTGAAGCGCTTTCTTGAAATTCTCTAATGATGAGAATGAGAAGCTTACAAATATAATTAACTGGTAAAAGAATTGGTAATTATATCTAGACCATGTTACAGGCTGTCAATCGAAGCGCATTCCTTCGCCTTTCAATGGGAGCTGATTTCTAAAGTCGTGCTGAGTCAGGCTATTGAAAATTGTTTTATCCATCAGGTAAGCCGTAATGACATGCACTGTGCAAGAATCTATTGAAAAACACATTCTTGATATAATTAGGAAAAATGGGAAAGCTTACAAATATAATTAACTGGTATAAGAAGTGGTTATTATAGCTAAACCAAGTCACATGAAGCAAATAAAAGCGGATATCTTCGCCTTTTAATAGGAGCTGATTTCTATAGGCTTGCTGAGCCAGACTATTGAAAAAGGTTTTATCCATCATGTTAGCCGTAATGACATGCTCTGTGCCAGAATCCTCTCTAACGCAAGCGCAAATCACATTTTTGATATAATTAGGAAAAAATGGGAAAGCTTACAAATATAATTAACTTGTAAAAGAAGTGGTTATTGTAGCTAAACCAAGTCACATGAAGCAAATAAAAGCGGATATCTTCGCCTTTTAATAGGAGCTGATTTCTATAGGCTTGCTGAGTCAGGCTATTGATAATTCTTTCATCCATTATGTCAGCCGTAATGAAATGCTCTGTACCAGAATCCTCTCTAAAGCAAGCGCAAATCACATTCTTGATATAATTATGAAGAAATGGGAAATCTTACAAATATAATTAACTTGTAAAAGAAGTGGTTATTATATCTAGACCAAGTCACAGGATGTCAATCAAAGCAGATATCTTCGCCTTCGAATAGGAGCTGATTTCTATAGGCTTGCTGAGTCAGGCTATTGAAAATTGTTTCATCCATCATGTTAGCCGTAATGAAATTCTCTGTACCAGAATCCTCTCTAAAGCAAATCACATTCTTGATACGTATCATTTTATAGCACTTGCACGAACATTATATAAATTTGTGGTATTGTCGGTCATAGTACCAAAGTTTGGACTTTGCATTTTGACCATATGTGCATTGCTATTAAAATTAGCTTACAGGAGATCGAAAGGATACTTACAGAGTTTTGCCCTGAAAGTTCAGACTTTGCTGCAATTGTTTTAATAACTGCCTCATTTCAATTGGGATATTATTCAGAAAGCGTTTCCGACCAGCGTTTTAGATTATCTTTATCATATGGAATATTAAACCAGCCCTTGGTTTCTCTATGAATTTATTATTTACCCGTAGCACATTTGCGGTATTGATTGTGGTGAAGCGCTTTCTTGAAATTCTCTAATGATGAGAATGAGAAGCTTACAAATATAATTAACTGGTAAAAGAATTGGTAATTATATCTAGACCATGTTACAGGCTGTCAATCGAAGCGCATTCCTTCGCCTTTCAATGGGAGCTGATTTCTAAAGTCGTGCTGAGTCAGGCTATTGAAAATTGTTTTATCCATCAGGTAAGCCGTAATGACATGCACTGTGCAAGAATCTATTGAAAAACACATTCTTGATATAATTAGGAAAAATGGGAAAGCTTACAAATATAATTAACTGGTATAAGAAGTGGTTATTATAGCTAAACCAAGTCACATGAAGCAAATAAAAGCGGATATCTTCGCCTTTTAATAGGAGCTGATTTCTATAGGCTTGCTGAGCCAGACTATTGAAAAAGGTTTTATCCATCATGTTAGCCGTAATGACATGCTCTGTGCCAGAATCCTCTCTAACGCAAGCGCAAATCACATTTTTGATATAATTAGGAAAAAATGGGAAAGCTTACAAATATAATTAACTTGTAAAAGAAGTGGTTATTGTAGCTAAACCAAGTCACATGAAGCAAATAAAAGCGGATATCTTCGCCTTTTAATAGGAGCTGATTTCTATAGTCGTGCTGAGTCAGGCTATTGAAAATTGTTTTATCCATCAGGTTAGCCGTAATGACATGCTCTGTGCCAGAATCCTCTCTAATGCAAATCACATTCTTGATACGTATCATTTTATAGCACTTGCACGAACATTATATAAATCTGTGGTATTGTCGGTCATAGTACCAAAGCTTGGACTTCGCGTTTTGACCATATGTACATTGTTATTAAAATAAGCTTACAGGAGATCGAAGGGATACTTATACAGCTTTGCCCTGAAGATCCAGACTTTGTTGCAATTGTTTTAATAACTGCTTCATTTCAATTGGGATATTATTCAGAAAGCGTTTCCGAACAGCGTTTTAGATTATCTTTATCATATGGAATATTGAACCAGCCCTTGGTTTCTCTATGAATTTATTATTTACCCGTAGCACATTTGCGGTATTGATTGTGGTGAAGCACGTTCTTGAAATTCTCCAATGGCGAGAATGAGAAGCTTACAAATAAAATTAACTGGTAAAAGCAGTGGAAATTATATCTAGACCATGTTACAGGATGTCAATCGAAGCGCATTCCTTCGCCTTTCAATGGGAGCTGATTTCTATAGTCGTGCTGAGTCAGGCTATTGAAACAAGTTTCATCCATCATGTTAGCCGTAATGAAATGCTCTGTGCCAGAATCCTCTCTAATGCAAATCACATTCTTGATACGTATCATTTTATAGCACTTGCACGAACATTATATAAATCTGTGGTATTGTCGGTCATAGTACGAAAGTTTGGACTTTGCATTTTGACCATATGTGCATTGTTATATAAAAAAGCTTACAGGAGATCGAAAGGATACTTATTCAGCTTTGGCCTGAAAATTCAGACTTCCCTGCAATTGTTTTAATGACTGCTTCATTTCAATTGGGATATTATTCAGAAAGCGTTTCCGACGAGCGTTTTAGATTATCTTTATCATATGGAATATTGAACCAGCCCTTGGTTTCTCTATGAATTTATTATTTACCCGTAGCACATTTGCGGTATTGATTGTAGTGAGGCACGTTCTTGAAATTCTCTAATGATGAGAATGAGAAGCTTACAAATATAATTAACTGGTAAAAGAAGTGGTAATTATATCTAGACCATGTTACAGGCTGTCAATCGAAGCGCATTCCTTCGCCTTTCAATGGGAGCTGATTTCTATAGTCGTGCTGAGTCAGGCTATTGAAACAAGTTTTATCCATCAGGTAAGCCGTAATGACATGCACTGTGCCAGAATCTATTGAAAAACACATTCTTGATATAATTATAAAAAATGGGAAAGCTTACAAATATAATTAACTTGTAAAAGAAGTGGTTATTATATCTAGACCAAGTCACAGGATGCCAACCAAAGCGGATATCTTCGCCTTTTAAGAGGAGCTGATTTCTATAGGCTTGCTGAGTCAGGCTATTGAAAATTGTTTCATCCATCATATTAGCCGTAATGACATGCTCTGTGCCAGAATCCTCTCTAACGCAAGCGCAAATCACAATCCTGATATAATTAGGAGAAAATGGTAAATCTGACAAATATAATTAACTTGTAAAAGCAGTGGTAATTGTATCTAGACCAAGTCACAGGATTCCAATCAAAGCGGATATCTTCGCCTTCGAATAGGAGCTGATTTCTATAGGCTTGCTGAGTTAGGCTATTGAAAATTGTTTCATCTATCATGTTAGCCGTAATGAAATGCTCTGTACCAGAATCCTCTCTAAAGCAAGCGCAAATCACATTCTTGATATAATTATGAAGAAATGGGAAATCTTACAAATATAATTAACTTGTAAAAGAAGTGGTTATTGTAGCTAAACCAAGTCACATGAAGCAAATAAAAGCGGATATCTTCGCCTTTTAATAGGAGCTGATTTCTATAGGCTTGCTGAGTCAGGCTATTGATAATTCTTTCATCCATTATGTCAGCCGTAATGAAATGCTCTGTACCAGAATCCTCTCTAAAGCAAGCGCAAATCACATTCTTGATATAATTATGAAGAAATGGGAAATCTTACAAATATAATTAACTTGTAAAAGAAGTGGTTATTATATCTAGACCAAGTCACAGGATGTCAATCAAAGCAGATATCTTCGCCTTCGAATAGGAGCTGATTTCTATAGGCTTGCTGAGTCAGGCTATTGAAAATTGTTTCATCCATCATGTTAGCCGTAATGAAATTCTCTGTACCAGAATCCTCTCTAAAGCAAATCACATTCTTGATACGTATCATTTTATAGCACTTGCACGAACATTATATAAATTTGTGGTATTGTCGGTCATAGTACCAAAGTTTGGACTTTGCATTTTGACCATATGTGCATTGCTATTAAAATTAGCTTACAGGAGATCGAAAGGATACTTACAGAGTTTTGCCCTGAAAGTTCAGACTTTGCTGCAATTGTTTTAATAACTGCCTCATTTCAATTGGGATATTATTCAGAAAGCGTTTCCGACCAGCGTTTTAGATTATCTTTATCATATGGAATATTAAACCAGCCCTTGGTTTCTCTATGAATTTATTATTTACCCGTAGCACATTTGCGGTATTGATTGTGGTGAAGCGCTTTCTTGAAATTCTCTAATGATGAGAATGAGAAGCTTACAAATATAATTAACTGGTAAAAGAATTGGTAATTATATCTAGACCATGTTACAGGCTGTCAATCGAAGCGCATTCCTTCGCCTTTCAATGGGAGCTGATTTCTAAAGTCGTGCTGAGTCAGGCTATTGAAAATTGTTTTATCCATCAGGTAAGCCGTAATGACATGCACTGTGCAAGAATCTATTGAAAAACACATTCTTGATATAATTAGGAAAAATGGGAAAGCTTACAAATATAATTAACTGGTATAAGAAGTGGTTATTATAGCTAAACCAAGTCACATGAAGCAAATAAAAGCGGATATTTTCGCCTTTTAATAGGAGCTGATTTCTATAGGCTTGCTGAGCCAGACTATTGAAAAAGGTTTTATCCATCATGTTAGCCGTAATGACATGCTCTGTGCCAGAATCCTCTCTAACGCAAGCGCAAATCACATTTTTGATATAATTAGGAAAAAATGGGAAAGCTTACAAATATAATTAACTTGTAAAAGAAGTGGTTATTGTAGCTAAACCAAGTCACATGAAGCAAATAAAAGCGGATATCTTCGCCTTTTAATAGGAGCTGATTTCTATAGTCGTGCTGAGTCAGGCTATTGAAAATTGTTTTATCCATCAGGTTAGCCGTAATGACATGCTCTGTGCCAGAATCCTCTCTAATGCAAATCACATTCTTGATACGTATCATTTTATAGCACTTGCACGAACATTATATAAATCTGTGGTATTGTCGGTCATAGTACCAAAGCTTGGACTTCGCGTTTTGACCATATGTACATTGTTATTAAAATAAGCTTACAGGAGATCGAAGGGATACTTATACAGCTTTGCCCTGAAGATCCAGACTTTGTTGCAATTGTTTTAATAACTGCTTCATTTCAATTGGGATATTATTCAGAAAGCGTTTCCGAACAGCGTTTTAGATTATCTTTATCATATGGAATATTGAACCAGCCCTTGGTTTCTCTATGAATTTATTATTTACCCGTAGCACATTTGCGGTATTGATTGTGGTGAAGCACGTTCTTGAAATTCTCCAATGGCGAGAATGAGAAGCTTACAAATAAAATTAACTGGTAAAAGCAGTGGAAATTATATCTAGACCATGTTACAGGATGTCAATCGAAGCGCATTCCTTCGCCTTTCAATGGGAGCTGATTTCTATAGTCGTGCTGAGTCAGGCTATTGAAACAAGTTTCATCCATCATGTTAGCCGTAATGAAATGCTCTGTGCCAGAATCCTCTCTAATGCAAATCACATTCTTGATACGTATCATTTTATAGCACTTGCACGAACATTATATAAATCTGTGGTATTGTCGGTCATAGTACGAAAGTTTGGACTTTGCATTTTGACCATATGTGCATTGTTATATAAATAAGCTTACAGGAGATCGAAAGGATACTTATTCAGCTTTGGCCTGAAAATTCAGACTTCCCTGCAATTGTTTTAATGAGTGCTTCATTTCAATTGGGATATTATTCAGAAAGCGTTTCCGACGAGCGTTTTAGATTATCTTTATCATATGGAATATTGAACCAGCCCTTGGTTTCTCTATGAATTTATTATTTACCCGTAGCACATTTGCGGTATTGATTGTAGTGAGGCACGTTCTTGAAATTCTCTAATGATGAGAATGAGAAGCTTACAAATATAATTAACTGGTAAAAGAAGTGGTAATTATATCTAGACCATGTTACAGGCTGTCAATCGAAGCGCATTCCTTCGCCTTTCAATGGGAGCTGATTTCTATAGTCGTGCTGAGTCAGGCTATCGAAACAAGTTTTATCCATCAGGTAAGCCGTAATGACATGCACTGTGCCAGAATCTATTGAAAAACACATTCTTGATATAATTATAAAAAATGGGAAAGCTTACAAATATAATTAACTTGTAAAAGAAGTGGTTATTATATCTAGACCAAGTCACAGGATGCCAACCAAAGCGGATATCTTCGCCTTTTAAGAGGAGCTGATTTCTATAGGCTTGCTGAGTCAGGCTATTGAAAATTGTTTCATCCATCATATTAGCCGTAATGACATGCTCTGTGCCAGAATCCTCTCTAACGCAAGCGCAAATCACAATCCTGATATAATTAGGAGAAAATGGTAAATCTGACAAATATAATTAACTTGTAAAAGCAGTGGTAATTGTATCTAGACCAAGTCACAGGATTCCAATCAAAGCGGATATCTTCGCCTTCGAATAGGAGCTGATTTCTATAGGCTTGCTGAGTCAGGCTATTGAAAATTGTTTCATCTATCATGTTAGCCGTAATGAAATGCTCTGTACCAGAATCCTCTCTAAAGCAAGAGCAAATCACATTCTTGATATAATTATGAAAAAATGGGAAATCTTACAAATATAATTAACTGGTAAAAGAAGTGGTTATTATAGCTAAACCAAGTCACAGGATGCAAGTCAAAGCGGATATCTTCGCCTTCGAATAGGAGCTTAATTCTATAGGCTTGCTGAGCCAGACTATTGTAAAAGGTTTCATCCATCATGTTAGCCGTAATGACATGCTCTGTGCCAGAATCCTCTCTAACGCAAGCGCAAATCACATTCTTGATCTAATTAGGAAAAAATGGGAAATCTTACAAATATAATTAACTGGTAAAAGCAGTGGTAATTGTATCTAGACCAAGTCACAGAATGCTAGTCAAAGCGGATATCTTCGCCTTCGAATAGGAGCTGATTTTTATAGGCTTGCTGAGCCAGGCTATTGAAACAAGTTTCATCCATCAGGTTAGCCGTAAAGACATGCACTTTGCCAGAATCTATTAAAAAACACATTCTTGATATAATTATAAAAAAATGGGAAAACTTACAAATATAACTAACTTGTAAAGGAAGTGGTTATTATATCTAGACCAAGCCACAGGATGTCAATCAAAGCGGATATCTTCGCCTTCGAATAGGAGCCGATTTCTATAGGCTTGCTGAGCCAGACTATTTATAAAGGTTTCATCCATCATGTTAGCCGTAATGAAATGCTCTGTGCCAGAATCCTCTCTAAAGCAAGCGCAAATCACATTCTTGATATAATTAGGAAAAAATGGGAAATCTTACAAATATAATTAACTGGTAAAAGCAGTGGTAATTGTATCTAGACCAAGTCACAGGATGCCAATCAAAGCGGATATCTTCGCCTTCGAATAGGAGCTGATTTTTATAGGCTTGCTGAGCCAGGCTATTGAAACAAGTTTCATCCATCAGGTTAGCCGTAATGACATGCTCTGTGCCAGAATCTATTAAAAAACACATTCTTGATATAATTATAAAAAAATGGGAAAACTTACAAATATAATTAACTTGTAAAAGAAGTGGTAATTAAATCTAGACCAAGCCACAGGATGTCAATCAAAGCGGATATCTTCGCCTTCGAATAGGAGCCGATTTCTATAGGCTTGCTGAGCCAGACTATTTATAAAGGTTTCATCCATCTTGTTAGCCGTAATAACATGCTCTGTGCCAGAATCCTTTCTAATGCAAATCACATTCTTGATACGTATCATTTTATAGCACTTGCACGAACATTATATAAAATCTGTTGTATTGTCGGTCATAGTACCAAAGTTTGGACTTTGCATTTTGACCATATGTGCATTATTATTAAATTTAGCTTACAGGAGATCGAAAGGATACTTATCCAGCTTTGCCCTGAAAATTCAGACTTTGCTGCAATTGTTTTAATAACTGCTTCATTTCAATTGGGATATTATTCAGAAAGCGTTTCCGACCAGCGTTTTAGATTATCTTTATCATATGGAATATTGAACCAGCCCTTGGTTTCTCTATGAATTTATTATTTATCCGTAGCACATTTGCGGTATTGATTGTAGTGAGGCACGTTCTTGAAATTCTCTAATGATGAGAATGAGAAGCTTACAAATATAATTAACTGGTAAAAGAAGTGGTTATTATATCTAGACCATGTTACAGGATGTCAATCGACGCGCATTCCTTCGCCTTTCAATGGGAGCTGATTTCTATAGTCGTGCTGAGTCAGGCTATTGAAACAAGTTTCATCCATCAGGTTAGCCGTAATGACATGTACTGTGCCAGAATCTATTAGAAAACACATTCTTGATATAATTATAAAAAAATGGGAAAGCTTACAAATATAATTAACTTGTAAAAGAAGTGGTTATTATATCTAGACCAAGTCACAGGATGCCAACCAAAGCGGATATCTTCGCCTTTTAATAGGAGCTGATTTCTATAGGCCTGCTGTGCCAGACTATTGATAAAGGTTTCATCCATCATGTTAGCCGTAATGACATGCTCTGTGCCAGAATCCTCTCTAACGCAAGCGCAAATCACATTTTTGATATAATTAGGAAAAAATGGGAAATCTTACAAATATAATTAACTGGTAAAAGCAGTGGTAATTGTATCTAGACCAAGTCACAGGATGCCAATCAAAGCGGATTTCTTCGCCTTCGAATAGGAGCTGATTTTTATAGGCTTGCTGAGCCAGGCTATTGAAAAAGGTTTCATCCATCGTGTAAGCCGTAATGACATGCTCTGTGCCAGAATCCTCTCTAAAGCAAGCGCAAATCACATTCTTGTTATAATTAGGAAAAAATGGGAAATCTTACAAATATAATTAACTGGTAAAAGCAGTGGTAATTGTATCTAGACCAAGTCACAGGATGCCAATCAAAGCGGATATCTTCGCCTTCGAATAGGAGCTGATTTTTATAGGCTTGCTGAGCCAGGCTATTGAAACAAGTTTCATCCATCAGGTTAGCCGTAATGACATGCTCTGTGCCAGAATCTATTAAAAAACACATTCTTGATATAATTATAAAAAAATGGGAAAACTTACAAATATAATTAACTTGTAAAAGAAGTGGTAATTAAATCTAGACCAAGCCACAGGATGTCAATCAAAGCGGATATCTTCGCCTTCGAATAGGAGCCGATTTCTATAGGCTTGCTGAGCCAGACTATTGAAAAAGGTTTCATCCATCGTGTAAGCCGTAATGACATGCTCTGTGCCAGAATCCTCTCTAAAGCAAGCGCAAATCACATTCTTGATATAATTAGGAAAAAATGGGAAATCTTACAAATATAATTAACTGGTAAAAGCAGTGGTAATTGTATCTAGACCAAGCGGATATCTTCGCCTTCGAATAGGAGCTGATTTCTATAGGCTTGCTGAGTCAGACTATTGAAAAAGGTTTTATCCATCATGTTAGCCGTAATGACATGCTCTGTGCAGGAATCCTCTCTAACGCAAGCGCAAATCACATTTTTGATATAATTAGGAAAAAATGGGAAAGCTTACAATTATAATTAACTTGTAAAAGAAGTGGTTATTGTAGCTAAACCAAGTCACATGAAGCAAATAAAAGCGGATATCTTCGCCTTTTAATAGGAGCTGATTTCTATAGGCTTGCTGAGCCAGACTATTGAAAAAGGTTTTATCCATCATGTTAGCCGTAATGACATGCTCTGTGCCAGAATCCTCTCTAACGCAAGCGCAAATCACATTTTTTATATAATTAGGAAAAAATGGGAAAGCTTACAATTATAATTAACTTGTAAAAGAAGTGGTTATTGTAGCTAAACCAAGTCACATGAAGCAAATAAAAGCGGATATCTTCGCCTTTTAATAGGAGCTGATTTCTATAGGCTTGCTGAGCCAGACTATTGAAAAAGGTTTTATCCATCATGTTAGCCGTAATGACATGCTCTGTGCCAGAATCCTCTCTAACGCAAGCGCAAATCGCATTCTTGATATAATTATGAAGAAATGGGAAATCTTACAAATATAATTAACTTGTAAAAGAAGTGGTTATTATATCTAGACCAAGTCACAGGATGTCAATCAAAGCAGATATCTTCGCCTTCGAATAGGAGCTGATTTCTATAGTCGTGCTGAGTCAGGCTATTGAAAATTGTTTTATCCATCAGGTAAGCCGTAATGACATGCTCTGTGCCAGAATCCTCTCTAATGCAAATCACATTCTTGATACGTATCATTTTATAGCACTTGCACGAACATTATATAAATCTGTGGTATTGTCGGTCATAGTACCATAGACTTCGCGTTTTGACCATATGTACATTGTTATTAAAATAAGCTTACAGGAGATCGAAGGGATACTTATACAGCTTTGCCCTGAAGATCCAGACTTTGCTGCAATTGTTTTAATAACTGCTTCATTTCAATTGGGATATTATTCAGAAAGCGTTTCCGAACAGCGTTTTAGATTATCTTTCTCATATGGAATATTGAACCAGCCCTTGGTTTCTCTATGAATTTATTATTTACCCGTAGCACATTTGCGGTATTGATTGTGGTGAAGCGCTTTCTTGAAATTCTCCAATGGCGAGAGTGGGAAGCTAACAAATATAATTAACTGGTAAAAGCAGTGGAAATTATATCTAGACCATGTTACAGGATGTCAATCGAAGCGCATTCCTTCGCCTTTCAATGGGAGCTGATTTCTATAGTCGTGCTGAGTCAGGCTATTGAAACAAGTTTTATCCATCAGGTTAGCCGTAATGACATGCTCTGTGCCAGAATCCTCTCTAATGCAAATCACATTCTTGATACGTATCATTTTATAGCACTTGCACGAACATTATATAAATCTGTGGTATTGTCGGTCATAGTACGAAAGTTTGGACTTTGCATTTTGACCATATGTGCATTGTTATTAAAATTAGCTTACAGGAGATCGAAAGGATACTTATTCAGCTTTGCCCTGAAAATTCAGACTTTCCTGCAATTGTTTTAATAACTGCTTCATTTCAATTGGGATATTATTCAGAAAGCGTTTCCGACCAGCGTTTTAGATTATCTTTATCATATGGAATATTGAACCAGCCCTTGGTTTCTCTATGAATTTATTATTTACCCGTAGCACATTTGCGGTATTGATTGTAGTGAGGCACGTTCTTGAAATTCTCTAATGATGAGAATGAGAAGCTTACAAATATGATTAACTGGTAAAAGAATTGGTAATTATATCTTGACCATGTTACAGGCTGTCAATCGAAGCGCATTCCTTCGTCTTTCAATGGGAGCTGATTTCTATAGTCGTGCTGAGTCAGGCTATTGAAACAAGTTTTATCCATCAGGTTAGCCGTAATGACATGCACTGTGCCAGAATCTATTGAAAAACACATTCTTGATATAATTATAAAAAATGGGAAAGCTTACAAATATAATTAACTTGTAAAAGAAGTGGTTATTATATCTAGACCAAGTCACAGGGTGCCAACCAAAGCGGATATCTTCGCCTTTTAATAGGAGCTGATTTCTATAGGCTTGCTGAGTCAGGCTATTGAAAATTGTTTCATCCATCATATTAGCCGTAATGACATGCTCTGTGCCAGAATCCTCTCTAACGCAAGCGCAAATCACAATCCTGATATAATTAGGAGAAAATGGTAAATCTGACAAATATAATTAACTTGTAAAAGCAGTGGTAATTGTATCTAGACCAAGTCACAGGATTCCAATCAAAGCGGATATCTTCGCCTTCGAATAGGAGCTGATTTCTATAGGCTTGCTGAGTCAGGCTATTGAAAATTGTTTCATCTATCATGTTAGCCGTAATGAAATGCTCTGTACCAGAATCCTCTCTAAAGCAAGCGCAAATCACATTCTTGATATAATTATGAAGAAATGGGAAATCTTACAAATATAATTAACTTGTAAAAGAAGTGGTTATTATATCTAGACCAAGTCACAGGATGTCAATCAAAGCATATATCTTCGCCTTCGAATAGGAGCTGATTTCTATAGGCTTGCTGAGTCTGGCTATTGAAAATTGTTTCATCCATCATGTTAGCCGTAATGAAATGCTCTGTACCAGAATCCTCTCTAAAGCAAATCACATTCTTGATAGGTATCATTTTATAGCACTTGCACGAATATTATATAAATCTGTGGTATTGTCGGTCATAGTACCAAAGTTTGGACTTTGCATTTTGACCATATGTGCATTGCTATTAAAATTAGCTTACAGGAGATCGAAAGGATACTTACACAGTTTTGCCCTGAAAGTTCAGACTTTGCTGCAATTGTTTTAATAACTGCCTCATTTCAATTGGGATATTATTCAGAAAGCGTTTCCGACCAGCGTTTTAGATTATCTTTATCATATGGAATATTGAACCAGCCCTTGGTTTCTCTATGAATTTATTATTTACCCGTAGCACATTTGCGGTATTGATTGTGGTGAAGCACGTTCTTGAAATTCTCCAATGGCGAGAATGAGAAGCTTACAAATATAATTAACTGGTAAAAGAAGTGGTAATTATATCTAGACCATGTTACAGGATGTCAATCGAAGCGCATTCCTTCGCCTTTCAATGGGAGCTGATTTCTATAGTCGTGCTGAGTCAGGCTATTGAAACAAGTTTTATCCATCAGGTTAGCCGTAATGACATGCTCTGTGCCAGAATCCTCTCTAATGCAAATCACATTCTTGATACGTATCATTTTATAGCACTTGCACGAACATTATATAAATCTGTGGTATTGTCGGTCATAGTACGAAAGTTTGGACTTTGCATTTTGACCATATGTGCATTGTTATTAAAATTAGCTTACAGGAGATCGAAAGGATACTTATTCAGCTTTGCCCTGAAAATTCAGACTTTCCTGCAATTGTTTTAATAACTGCTTCATTTCAATTGGGATATTATTCAGAAAGCGTTTCCGACCAGCGTTTTAGATTATCTTTATCATATGGAATATTGAACCAGCCCTTGGTTTCTCTATGAATTTATTATTTACCCGTAGCACATTTGCGGTATTGATTGTGGTGAAGCGCTTTCTTGAAATTCTCCAATGGCGAGAGTGGGAAGCTAACAAATATAATTAACTGGTAAAAGCAGTGGAAATTATATCTAGACCAAGTCACAGGATGTCAATCAAAGCGGATATCTTCGCCTTTTAATAGGAGCTGATTTCTATAGTCGTGCTGAGTCAGGCTATTGAAAATTGTTTTATCCATCAGGTTAGCCGTAATGACATGCTCTGTGCCAGAATCCTCTCTAATGCAAATCACATTCTTGATACGTATCATTTTATAGCACTTGCACGAACATTATATAAATCTGTGGTATTGTCGGTCATAGTACCATAGACTTCGCGTTTTGACCATATGTACATTGTTATTAAAATAAGCTTACAGGAGATCGAAGGGATACTTATACAGCTTTGCCCTGAAGATCCAGACTTTGCTGCAATTGTTTTAATAACTGCTTCATTTCAATTGGGATATTATTCAGAAAGCGTTTCCGAACAGCGTTTTAGATTATCTTTATCATATGGAATATTGAACCAGCCCTTGGTTTCTCTATGAATTTATTATTTACCCGTACCACATTTGCGGTATTGATTGTGGTGAAGCACGTTCTTGAAATTCTCCAATGGCGAGAATGAGAAGCTTACAAATATAATTAACTGGTAAAAGAAGTGGTAATTATATCTAGACCATGTTACAGGATGTCAATCGAAGCGCATTCCTTCGCCTTTCAATGGGAGCTGATTTCTATAGTCGTGCTGAGTCAGGCTATTGAAACAAGTTTTATCCATCAGGTTAGCCGTAATGACATGCTCTGTGCCAGAATCCTCTCTAATGCAAATCACATTCTTGATACGTATCATTTTATAGCACTTGCACGAACATTATATAAATCTGTGGTATTGTCGGTCATAGTACGAAAGTTTGGACTTTGCATTTTGACCATATGTGCATTGTTATTAAAATTAGCTTACAGGAGATCGAAAGGATACTTATTCAGCTTTGCCCTGAAAATTCAGACTTTCCTGCAATTGTTTTAATAACTGCTTCATTTCAATTGGGATATTATTCAGAAAGCGTTTCCGACCAGCGTTTTAGATTATCTTTATCATATGGAATATTGGACCAGCCCTTGGTTTCTCTATGAATTTATTATTTACCCGTAGCACATTTGCGGTATTGATTGTAGTGAGGCACGTTCTTGAAATTCTCTAATGATGAGAATGAGAAGCTTACAAATATAATTAACTGGTAAAAGAATTGGTAATTATATCTTGACCATGTTACAGGCTGTCAATCGAAGCGCATTCCTTCGTCTTTCAATGGGAGCTGATTTCTATAGTCGTGCTGAGTCAGGCTATTGAAACAAGTTTTATCCATCAGGTTAGCCGTAATGACATGCACTGTGCCAGAATCTATTGAAAAACACATTCTTGATATAATTATAAAAAATGGGAAAGCTTACAAATATAATTAACTTGTAAAAGAAGTGGTTATTATATCTAGACCAAGTCACAGGATGCCAACCAAAGCGGATATCTTCGCCTTTTAGTAGGAGCTGATTTCTATAGGCGTGCTGAGTCAGGCTATTGAAAATTGTTTCATCCATCATATTAGCCGTAATGACATGCTCTGTGCCAGAATCCTCTCTAACGCAAGCGCAAATCACAAACCTGATATAATTAGGAGAAAATGGTAAATCTGACAAATATAATTAACTTGTAAAAGCAGTGGTAATGGTATCTAGACCAAGTCACAGGATTCCAATCAAAGCGGATATCTTCGCCTTCGAATAGGAGCTGATTTCTATAGGCTTGCTGAGTCAGGCTATTGAAAATTGTTTCATCTATCATGTTAGCCGTAATGAAATGCTCTGTACCAGAATCCTCTCTAAAGCAAGCGCAAATCACATTCTTGATATAATTATGAAGAAATGGGAAATCTTACAAATATAATTAACTTGTAAAAGAAGTGGTTATTATATCTAGACCAAGTCACAGGATGTCAATCAAAGCAGATATCTTCGCCTTCGAATAGGAGCTGATTTCTATAGGCTTGCTGAGTCAGGCTATTGAAAATTGTTTCATCCATCATGTTAGCCGTAATGAAATGCTCTGTACCAGAATCCTGTCTAAAGCAAATCACATTCTTGATACGTATCATTTTATAGCACTTGCACGAACACTATATAAATCTGTGGTATTGTCGGTCATAGTACCAAAGTTTGGACTTTGCATTTTGACCATATGTGCATTGTTATTAAAATTAGCTTACAGGAGATCGAAAGGATACTTACACAGTTTTGCCCTGAAAGTTCAGACTTTGCTGCAATTGTTTTAATAACTGCCTCATTTCAATTGGGATATTATTCAGAAAGCGTTTCCGACCAGCGTTTTAGATTATCTTTATCATATGGAATATTGAACCAGCCCTTGGTTTCTCTATGAATTTATTATTTACCCGTAGCACATTTGCGGTATTGATTGTGGTGAAGCGCTTTCTTGAAATTCTCCAATGGCGAGAGTGGGAAGCTAACAAATATAATTAACTGGTAAAAGCAGTGGAAATTATATCTAGACCAAGTCACAGGATGTCAATCAAAGCGGATATCTTCGCCTTTTAATAGGAGCTGATTTCTATAGTCGTGCTGAGTCAGGCTATTGAAAATTGTTTTATCCATCAGGTTAGCCGTAATGACATGCTCTGTGCCAGAATCCTCTCTAATGCAAATCACATTCTTGATACGTATCATTTTATAGCACTTGCACGAACATTATATAAATCTGTGGTATTGTCGGTCATAGTACCAAAGCTTAGACTTCGCGTTTTGACCATATGTATATTGTTATTAAAATAAGCTTACAGGAGATCGAAGGGATACTTATACAGCTTTGCCCTAAAGATCCAGACTTTGCTGCAATTGTTTTAATAACTGCTTCATTTCAATTGGGATATTATTCAGAAAGCGTTTCCGAACAGCGTTTTAGATTATCTTTATCATATGGAATATTGAACCAGACCTTGGTTTCTCTATGAATTTATTATTTACCCGTAGCACATTTGCGGTATTGATTGTGGTGAAGCACGTTCTTGAAATTCTCCAATGGCGAGAATGAGAAGCTTACAAATATAATTAACTGGTAAAAGAAGTGGTAATTATATCCAGACCATGTTACAGGATGTCAATCGAAGCGCATTCCTTCGCCTTTCAATGGGAGCTGATTTCTATAGTCGTGCTGAGTCAGGCTATTGAAACAAGTTTCATCCATCATGTTAGCCGTAATGAAATGCTCTGTACCAAAATCCTCTCTAAAGCAAATCACATTCTTGATAGGTATCATTTTATAGCACTTGCACGAACATTATATAAATCTGTGGTATTGTCGGTCATAGTACCAATGTTTGGACTTTGCATTTTGACCATATGTGCATTGCTATTAAAATTAGCTTACAGGAGATCGAAAGGATACTTACACAGTTTTGCCCTGAAAGTTCAGACTTTGCTGCAATTGTTTTAATAACTGCCTCATTTCAATTGGGATATTATTCAGAAAGCGTTTCCGACCAGCGTTTTAGATTATCTTTATCATATGGAATATTGAACCAGCCCTTGGTTTCTCTATGAATTTATTATTTACCCGTAGCACATTTGCGGTATTGATTGTGGTGAAACGCTTTCTTGAAATTCTCCAATGGCGAGAGTGGGAAGCTAACAAATATAATTAACTGGTAAAAGCAGTGGAAATTATATCTAGACCAAGTCACAGGATGTCAATCAAAACGGATATCTTCGCCTTTTAATAGGAGCTGATTTCTATAGTCGTGCTGAGTCAGGCTATTGAAAATTGTTTTATCCATCAGGTTAGCCGTAATGACATGCTCTGTGCCAGAATCTTCTCTAATGCAAATCACATTCTTGATACGTATCATTTTATAGCACTTGCACGAACATTATATAAATCTGTGGTATTGTCGGTCATAGTACCAAAGCTTGGACTTCGCGTTTTGACCATATGTACATTGTTATTAAAATAAGCTTACAGGAGATCGAAGGGATACTTATACAGCTTTGCCCTGAAGATCCAGACTTTGCTGCAATTGTTTTAATAACTGCTTCATTTCAATTGGGATATTATTCAGAAAGCGTTTCCGAACAGCGTTTTAGATTATCTTTATCATATGGAATATTGAACCAGCCCTTGGTTTCTCTATGAATTTATTATTTACCCGTAGCACATTTGCGGTATTGATTGTGGTGAAGCACGTTCTTGAAATTCTCCAATGGCGAGAATGAGAAGCTTACAAATATAATTAACTGGTAAAAGAAGTGGTAATTATATCTAGACCATGTTACAGGATGTCAATCGAAGCGCATTCCTTCGCCTTTCAATGGGAGCTGATTTCTATAGTCGTGCTGAGTCAGGCTATTGAAACAAGTTTCATCCATCATGTTAGCCGTAATGAAATGCTCTGTGCCAGAATCCTCTCTAATGCAAATCACATTCTTGATACGTATCATTTTATAGCACTTGCACGAACATTATATAAATCTGTGGTATTGTCGGTCATAGTACGAAAGTTTGGACTTTGCATTTTGACCATATGTGCATTGTTATTAAAATTAGCTTACAGGAGATCGAAAGGATACTTATTCAGCTTTGCCCTGAAAATTCAGACTTTCCTGCAATTGTTTTAATAACTGCTTCATTTCAATTGGGATATTATTCAGAAAGCGTTTCCGAACAGCGTTTTAGATTATCTTTATCATATGGAATATTGAACCAGCCCTTGGTTTCTCTATGAATTTATTATTTACCCGTAGCACATTTGCGGTATTGATTGTAGTGAGGCACGTTCTTGAAATTCTCTAATGATGAGAATGAGAAGCTTACAAATATAATTAACTGGTAAAAGAATTGGTAATTATATCTAGACCATGTTACAGGCTGTCAATCGAAGCGCATTCCTTCGCCTTTCAATGGGAGCTGATTTCTATAGTCGTGCTGAGTCAGGCTATTGAAACAAGTTTTATCCATCAGGTTAGCCGTAATGACATGCACTGTGCCAGAATCTATTGAAAAACACATTCTTGATATAATTATAAAAAATGGGAAAGCTTACAAATATAATTAACTTGTAAAAGAAGTGGTTATTATATCTAGACCAAGTCACAGGATGCCAACCAAAGCGGATATCTTCGCCTTTTAATAGGAGCTGATTTCTATAGGCTTGCTGAGTCAGGCTATTGAAAATTGTTTCATCCATCATATTAGCCGTAATGACATGCTCTGTGCCAGAATCCTCTCTAACGCAAGCGCAAATCACAATCCTGATATAATTAGGAAAAAATGGTAAATCTGACAAATATAATTAACTTGTAAAAGCAGTGGTAATTGTATCTAGACCAAGTCACAGGATTCCAATCACAGCGGATATCTTCGCCTTCGAATAGGAGCTGATTTCTATAGGCTTGCTGAGTCAGGCTATTGAAAATTGTTTCATCCATCATGTTAGCCGTAATGAAATGCTCTGTACCAGAATCCTCTCTAAAGCAAATCACATTCTTGATAGGTATCATTTTATAGCACTTGCACGAACATTATATAAATCTGTGGTATTGTCGGTCATAGTACCAAAGTTTGGACTTTGCATTTTGACCATATGTGCATTGCTATTAAAATTAGCTTACAGGAGATCGAAAGGATACTTACACAGTTTTGCCCTGAAAGTTCAGACTTTGCTGCAATTGTTTTAATAACTGCCTCATTTCAATTGGGATATTATTCAGAAAGCGTTTCCGACCAGCGTTTTAGATTATCTTTATCATATGGAATATTGAACCAGCCCTTGGTTTCTCTATGAATTTATTATTTACCCGTAGCACATTTGCGGTATTGATTGTGGTGAAGCGCTTTCTTGAAATTCTCCAATGGCGAGAGTGGGAAGCTAACAAATATAATTAACTGGTAAAAGCAGTGGAAATTATATCTAGACCAAGTCACAGGATGTCAATCAAAGCGGATATCTTCGCCTTTTAATAGGAGCTGATTTCTATAGTCGTGCTGAGTCAGGCTATTGAAAATTGTTTTATCCATCAGGTTAGCCGTAATGACATGCTCTGTGCCAGAATCCTCTCTAATGCAAATCACATTCTTGATACGTATCATTTTATAGCACTTGCACGAACATTATATAAATCTGTGGTATTGTCGGTCATAGTACGAAAGTTTGGACTTTGCATTTTGACCATATGTGCATTGTTATTAAAATTAGCTTACAGGAGATCGAAAGGATACTTATTCAGCTTTGCCCTGAAAATTCAGACTTTCCTGCAATTGTTTTAATAACTGCTTCATTTCAATTGGGATATTATTCAGAAAGCGTTTCCGAACAGCGTTTTAGATTATCTTTATCATATGGAATATTGAACCAGCCCTTGGTTTCTCTATGAATTTATTATTTACCCGTAGCACATTTGCGGTATTGATTGTAGTGAGACACGTTCTTGAAATTCTCTAATGATGAGAATGAGAAGCTTACAAATATAATTAACTGGTAAAAGGATTGGTAATTATATCTAGACCATGTTACAGGCTGTCAATCGAAGCGCATTCCTTCGCCTTTCAATGGGAGCTGATTTCTATAGTCGTGCTGAGTCAGGCTATTGAAAATTGTTTCATCCATCATATTAGCCGTAATGACATGCTCTGTGCCAGAATCCTCTCTAACGCAAGCGCAAATCACAATCCTGATATAATTAGGAAAAAATGGTAAATCTGACAAATATAATTAACTTGTAAAAGCAGTGGTAATTGTATCTAGACCAAGTCACAGGATTCCAATCAAAGCGGATATCTTCGCCTTCGAATAGGAGCTGATTTCTATAGGCTTGCTGAGTCAGGCTATTGAAAATTGTTTCATCTATCATGTTAGCCGTAATGAAATGCTCTGTACCAGAATCCTCTCTAAAGCAAGCGCAAATCACATTCTTGATATAATTAGGAAAAAATGGGAAATCTTACAAATATAATTAACTGGTAAAAGCAGTGGTAATTGTATCTAGACCAAGTCACATGATGCTAATCAAAGCGGATATCTTCGCCTTCGAATAGGAGCTAATTTCTATAGGCTTGCTGAGTCAGGCTATTGAAAATTGTTTCATCTATCATGTTAGCCGTAATGAAATGCTCTGTACCAGAATCCTCTCTAAAGCAAGCGCAAATCACATTCTTGATATAATTAGGAAAAAATGGGAAATCTTACAAATATAATTAACTGGTAAAAGCAGTGGTAATTGTATCTAGACCAAGTCACATGATGCTAATCAAAGCGGATATCTTCGCTTTCGAATAGGAGCTGATTTCTATAGGCTTGCTGAGCCAGACTACTGAAAAAGGATTCATCCATCATGTTAGCCGTTATGACTTGCTCTGTGCCAGAATCCTCTCTAACGCAAGCGCAAATCACATTCTTGATATAATTAGGAAAAAATGGTAAATCTGACAAATATAATTAACTTGTAAAAGCAGTGGTAATTGTATCTAGACCAAGTCACAGGATTCCAATCAAAGCGGATATCTTCGCCTTCGAATAGGAGCTAATTTCTATAGGCTTGCTGAGTCAGGCTATTGAAAATTGTTTCATCTATCATGTTAGCCGTAATGAAATGCTCTGTACCAGAATCCTCTCTAAAGCAAGCGCAAATCACATTCTTGATATAATTAGGAAAAAATGGGAAATCTTACAAATATAATTAACTGGTAAAAGCAGTGGTAATTGTATCTAGACCAAGTCACATGATGCTAATCAAAGCGGATATCTTCGCTTTCGAATAGGAGCTGATTTCTATAGGCTTGCTGAGCCAGACTACTGAAAAAGGATTCATCCATCATGTTAGCCGTTATGACTTGCTCTGTGCCAGAATCCTCTCTAACGCAAGCGCAAATCACATTCTTGATATAATTAGGAAAAAATGGTAAATCTGACAAATATAATTAACTTGTAAAAGCAGTGGTAATTGTATCTAGACCAAGTCACAGGATTCCAATCAAAGCGGATATCTTCGCCTTCGAATAGGAGCTAATTTCTATAGGCTTGCTGAGTCAGGCTATTGAAAATTGTTTCATCCATCATGTTAGCCGTAACGAAATGCTCTGTGTCAGAATCTATGAAAATCACACTTTTGATATAATTAGGAAAAAATGGGAAAGCTTACAAATATAATTAACTTGTAAAAGAAGTGGTTATTATATCTAGACCAAGTCACAGGATGCCAACCAAAGCGGATATCTTCGCTTTCGAATAGGAGCTGATTTCTATAGGCTTGCTGAGCCAGACTATTGAAAAAGGATTCATCCATCATGTTAGCCGTTATGACTTGCTCTGTGCCAGAATCCTCTCTAACGCAAGCGCAAATCACATTCTTGATATAATTAGGAAAAAATGGTAAATCTAACAAATATAATTAACTTGTAAAAGCAGTGGTAATTGTATCTAGACCAAGTCACAGGATGCCAATCAAGGCGCATATCTTCGCCTTTTAATAGGAGCTGATTTTTATAGGCTTGCTGAGTCAGGCTATTGAAAATTGTTTCATCCATCATGTTAGCCGTAATGAAATGCTCTGTGCCAGAATCCATGAAAATCACATTCTTGATATAATTAGGAAAAAATGGGAAAGCTTACATATATAATTAACTGGTAAATGAAGTGGTTATTATAGCTAAACCAAGTCACAGGATGCTAGTCAAAGCGGATATCTTCGCCTTCGAATAGGAGCTTAATTCTATAGGCTTGCTGAGCCAGACTATTGAAAAAGGTTTCATCGATAATGTTAGCCGTAATGACATGCTCCGTGCCAGAATCCTCTCTAAAGCAAGCGCAAATCACATTCTTGATATAATTAGGAAAAAATGGGAAATCTTACAAATATAATTAACTGGTAAAAGCAGTGGTAATTGTATCTAGACCAAGTCACAGGATTCCAATCAAAGCGCATATCTTCGCCTTTTAATAGGAGCTGATTTTTATAGGCTTGCTGAGTCAGGCTATTGAAAATTGTTTCATCCATCATGTTAGCCGTAATGAAATGCTCTGTGCCAGAATCCTCTCTAACGCAAGCGCAAATCACATTCTTGATATAATTAGGAAAAAATGGGAAATCTTACAAATATAATTAACTGGTAAAAGCAGTGGTAATTGTATCTAGACCAAGTCACAGGATGCCAACCAAAGCGGATATCTTCGCCTTTTAATAGGAGTTGATTTCTATAGTCGTGCTGAGTCAGGCTATTGAAACAAGTTTCATCCATCAGGTTAGCCGTAATGACATGCTCTGTGCCAGAATCTAATAAAAAACACATTCTTGATATAATTAGGAAAAAATGGGAAATCTTACAAATATAATTAACTTGTAAAAGAAGTGGTTATTATATCTAGACCAAGTCACAGGATGCCAACCAAAGCGGATATCTTCGCCTTTTAATAGGAGCTGATTTCTATAGGCTTGCTGAGTCAGGCTATTGAAAATTGTTTCATCCATCATGTTAGCCGTAACGAAATGCTCTGTGTCAGAATCTATGAAAATCACACTTTTGATATAATTAGGAAAAAATGGGAAAGCTTACAAATATAATTAACTTGTAAAAGAAGTGGTTATTATATCTAGACCAAGTCACAGGATGCCAACCAAAGCGGATATCTTCGCTTTCGAATAGGAGCTGATTTCTATAGGCTTGCTGAGCCAGACTATTGAAAAAGGATTCATCCATCATGTTAGCCGTTATGACTTGCTCTGTGCCAGAATCTATTAAAAAACACATTCTTGATATAATTAGGAAAAAATGGGAAATCTGACAAATATAATTAACTTGTAAAAGCATTGGTAATTGTATCTAGACCAAGTCACAGGATGCCAATCAAAGCGCATATCTTCGCCTTTTAATAGGAGCTGATTTTTATAGGCTTGCTGAGTCAGGCCATTGAAAATTGTTTCATCCATCATGTTAGCCGTAATGAAATGCTCTGTGCCAGAATCCATGAAAATCACAATCTTGATATAATTAGGAAAAAATGGGAAAGCTTACAAATATAATTAACTGGTAAAAGAAGTGGCTATTATATCTAGACCAAGCCACAGGATGTCAATCAAAGCGGATATCTTCGCCTTCGAATAGGAGCCGATTTCTATAGGCTTGCTGAGTCAGGCTATTGAAACAAGTTTCATCCATCAGGTTAGCCGTAATGACATGCTCTGTGCCAGAATCTATTAAAAAACACATTCTTGATATAATTAGGAAAAAATGGGAAATCTGACAAATATAATTAACTTGTAAAAGCATTGGTAATTGTATCTAGACCAAATCACAGGATGCCAATCAAAGCGCATATCTTCGCCTTTTAATAGGAGCTGATTTTTATAGGCTTGCTGAGTCAGGCTATTGAAAATTGTTTCATCCATCATGTTAGCCGTAACGAAATGCTCTGTGTCAGAATCTATGAAAATCACACTTTTAATATAATTAGGAAAAAATGGGAAAGCTTACAAATATAATTAACTTGTAAAAGAAGTGGTTATTATATCTAGACCAAGTCACATGATGCCAACCAAAGCGGATATCTTCGCTTTCGAATAGGAGCTGATTTTTATAGGCTTGCTGAGTCAGGCTATTGAAAATTGTTTCATCCATCATGTTAGCCGTAATGAAATGCTCTGTGCCAGAATCCTCTCTAACGCAAGCGCAAATCACATTCTTGATATAATTAGGAAAAAATGGGAAATCTTACAAATATAATTAACTGGTAAAAGCAGTGGTAATTGTATCTAGACCAAGTCACAGGATTCCAATCAAAGCGCATATCTTCGCCTTTTAATAGGAGCTGATTTTTATAGGCTTGCTGAGTCAGGCTATTGAAAATTGTTTCATCGATCATGTTAGCCGTAATGACATGCTCCGTGCCAGAATCCTCTCTAAAGCAAGCGCAAATCACATTCTTGATATAATTAGGAAAAAATGGGAAATCTTACAAATATAATTAACTGGTAAAAGCAGTGGTAATTGTATCTAGACCAAGTCACAGGATGCCAATCAAAGCGCATATCTTCGCCTTTTAATAGGAGCTGATTTCTATAGGCTTGCTGAGTCAGGCTATTGAAAATTGTTTCATCCATCAGGTTAGCCGTAATGACATGCTCTGTGCCAGAATCCTCTCTAATGCAAATCACATTCTTGATACGTATCATTTTATAGCACTTGCACGAACATTATATAAATCTGTGGTATTGTCGGTCATAGTACCAAAGCTTGGACTTCGCGTTTTGACCATATGTACATTGTTATTAAAATAAGCTTACAGGAGATCGAAGGGATACTTATACAGCTTTGCCCTGAAGATCCAGACTTTGCTGCAATTGTTTTAATAACTGCTTCATTTCAATTGGGATATTATTCAGAAAGCGTTTCCGAACAGCGTTTTAGATTATCTTTATCATATGGAATATTGAACCAGCCCTTGGTTTCTCTATGAATTTATTATTTACCCGTAGCACATTTGCGGTATTGATTGTGGTGAAACACGTTCTTGAAATTCTCCAATGGCGAGAATGAGAAGCTTACAAATATAATTAACTGGTAAAAGAAGTGGTAATTATATCTAGACCATGTTACAGGATGTCAATCGAAGCGCATTCCTTCGCCTTTCAATGGGAGCTGATTTCTATAGTCGTGCTGAGTCAGGCTATTGAAACAAGTTTCATCCATCATGTTAGCCGTAATGAAATGCTCTGTGCCAGAATCCTCTCTAATGCAAATCACATTCTTGATACGTATCATTTTATAGCACTTGCACGAACATTATATAAATCTGTGGTATTGTCGGTCATAGTACGAAAGTTTGGACTTTGCATTTTGACCATATGTGCATTGTTATTAAAATTAGCTTACAGGAGATCGAAAGGATACTTATTCAGCTTTGCCCTGAAAATTCAGACTTTCCTGCAATTGTTTTAATAACTGCTTCATTTCAATTGGGATATTATTCAGAAAGCGTTTCCGAACAGCGTTTTAGATTATCTTTATCATATGGAATATTGAACCAGCCCTTGGTTTCTCTATGAATTTATTATTTACCCGTAGCACATTTGCGGTATTGATTGTAGTGAGGCACATTCTTGAAATTCTCTAATGATGAGAATGAGAAGCTTACAAATATAATTAACTGGTAAAAGAATTGGTAAGTATATCTAGACCATGTTACAGGCTGTCAATCGAAGCGCATTCCTTCGCCTTTCAATGGGAGCTGATTTCTATAGTCGTGCTGAGTCAGGCTATTGAAAATTGTTTCATCCATCATATTAGCCGTAATGACATGCTCTGTGCCAGAATCCTCTCTAACGCAAGCGCAAATCACAATCCTGATATAATTAGGAAAAAATGGTAAATCTGACAAATATAATTAACTTGTAAAAGCAGTGGTAATTATATCTAGACCAAGTCACAGGATTCCAATCAAAGCGGATATCTTCGCCTTCGAATAGCAGCTGATTTCTATAGGCTTGCTGAGTCAGGCTATTGAAAATTGTTTCATCTATCATGTTAGCCGTAATGAAATGCTCTGTACCAGAATCCTCTCTAAAGCAAGCGCAAATCACATTCTTGATATAATTAGGAAAAAATGGGAAATCTTACAAATATAATTAACTGGTAAAAGCAGTGGTAATTGTATCTAGACCAAGTCACATGATGCTAATCAAAGCGGATATCTTCGCCTTCGAATAGGAGCTGATTTCTATAGGCTTGCTGAGCCAGACTACTGAAAAAGGATTCATCCATCATGTTAGCCGTTATGACTTGCTCTGTGCCAGAATCCTCTCTAACGCAAGCGCAAATCACATTCTTGATATAATTAGGAAAAAATGGGAAAGCCTACAAATATAATTAACTGGTAAAAGCAGTGGTAATTGTATCTAGACCAAGTCACAGGATGCCAATCAAAGCGCATATCTTCGCCTTTTAATAGGAGCTGATTTCTATAGGCTTGCTGAGTCAGGCTATTGAAAATTGTTTCATCCATCAGGTTAGCCGTAATGACATGCTCTGTGCCAGAATCCTCTCTAATGCAAATCACATTCTTGATACGTATCATTTTATAGCACTTGCACGAACATTATATAAATCTGTGGTATTGTCGGTCATAGTACCAAAGCTTGGACTTCGCGTTTTGACCATATGTACATTGTTATTAAAATAAGCTTACAGGAGATCGAAGAGATACTTATACAGCTTTGCCCTGAAGATCCAGACTTTGCTGCAATTGTTTTAATAACTGCTTCATTTCAATTGGGATATTATTCAGAAAGCGTTTCCGAACAGCGTTTTAGATTATCTTTATCATATGGAATATTGAACCAGCCCTTGGTTTCTCTATGAATTTATTATTTACCCGTAGCACATTTGCGGTATTGATTGTGGTGAAGCACGTTCTTGAAATTCTCCAATGGCGAGAATGAGAAGCTTACAAATATAATTAACTGGTAAAAGAAGTGGTAATTATATCTAGACCATGTTACAGGATGTCAATCGAAGCGCATTCCTTCGCCTTTCAATGGGAGCTGATTTCTATAGTCGTGCTGAGTCAGGCTATTGAAACAAGTTTCATCCATCATGTTAGCCGTAATGAAATGCTCTGTGCCAGAATCCTCTCTAATGCAAATCACATTCTTGATACGTATCATTTTATAGCACTTGCACGAACATTATATAAATCTGTGGTATTGTCGGTCATAGTACGAAAGTTTGGACTTTGCATTTTGACCATATGTGCATTGTTATTAAAATTAGCTTACAGGAGATCGAAAGGATACTTATTCAGCTTTGCCCTGAAAATTCAGACTTTCCTGCAATTGTTTTAATAACTGCTTCATTTCAATTGGGATATTATTCAGAAAGCGTTTCCGAACAGCGTTTTAGATTATCTTTATCATATGGAATATTAAACCAGCCCTTGGTTTCTCTATGAATTTATTATTTACCCGTAGCACATTTGCGGTATTGATTGTAGTGAGGCACATTCTTGAAATTCTCTAATGATGAGAATGAGAAGCTTACAAATATAATTAACTGGTAAAAGAATTGGTAAGTATATCTAGACCATGTTACAGGCTGTCAATCGAAGCGCATTCCTTCGCCTTTCAATGGGAGCTGATTTCTATAGTCGTGCTGAGTCAGGCTATTGAAAATTGTTTCATCCATCATATTAGCCGTAATGACATGCTCTGTGCCAGAATCCTCTCTAACGCAAGCGCAAATCACAATCCTGATATAATTAGGAAAAAATGGTAAATCTGACAAATATAATTAACTTGTAAAAGCAGTGGTAATTGTATCTAGACCAAGTCACAGGATTCCAATCAAAGCGGATATCTTCGCCTTCGAATAGCAGCTGATTTCTATAGGCTTGCTGAGTCAGGCTATTGAAAATTGTTTCATCTATCATGTTAGCCGTAATGAAATGCTCTGTACCAGAATCCTCTCTAAAGCAAGCGCAAATCACATTCTTGATATAATTAGGAAAAAATGGGAAATCTTACAAATATAATTAACTGGTAAAAGCAGTGGTAATTGTATCTAGACCAAGTCACATGATGCTAATCAAAGCGGATATCTTCGCTTTCGAATAGGAGCTGATTTCTATAGGCTTGCTGAGCCAGACTACTGAAAAAGGATTCATCCATCATGTTAGCCGTTATGACTTGCTCTGTGCCAGAATCCTCTCTAACGCAAGCGCAAATCACATTCTTGATATAATTAGGAAAAAATGGTAAATCTGACAAATATAATTAACTTGTAAAAGCAGTGGTAATTGTATCTAGACCAAGTCACAGGATTCCAATCAAAGCGGATATCTTCGCCTTCGAATAGGAGCTAATTTCTATAGGCTTGCTGAGTCAGGCTATTGAAAATTGTTTCATCCATCATGTTAGCCGTAACGAAATGCTCTGTGTCAGAATCTATGAAAATCACACTTTTGATATAATTAGGAAAAAATGGGAAAGCTTACAAATATAATTAACTTGTAAAAGAAGTGGTTATTATATCTAGACCAAGTCACAGGATGCCAACCAAAGCGGATATCTTCGCTTTCGAATAGGAGCTGATTTCTATAGGCTTGCTGAGCCAGACTATTGAAAAAGGATTCATCCATCATGTTAGCCGTTATGACTTGCTCTGTGCCAGAATCCTCTCTAACGCAAGCGCAAATCACATTCTTGATATAATTAGGAAAAAATGGTAAATCTGACAAATATAATTAACTTGTAAAAGCAGTGGTAATTGTATCTAGACCAAGTCACAGGATTCCAATCAAAGCGGATATCTTCGCCTTCGAATAGCAGCTGATTTCTATAGGCTTGCTGAGTCAGGCTATTGAAAATTGTTTCATCTATCATGTTAGCCGTAATGAAATGCTCTGTACCAGAATCCTCTCTAAAGCAAGCGCAAATCACATTCTTGATATAATTAGGAAAAAATGGTAAATCTGACAAATATAATTAACTTGTAAAAGCAGTGGTAATTGTATCTAGACCAAGTCACAGGATGCCAATCAAAGCGCATATCTTCGCCTTTTAATAGGAGCTGATTTTTATTGGCTTGCTGAGTCAGGCTATTGAAAATTGTTTCATCCATCATGTTAGCCGTAATGAAATGCTCTGTGCCAGAATCCATGAAAATCACATTCTTGATATAATTAGGAAAAAATGGGAATGCTTACATATATAATTAACTGCTAAATGAAGTGGTTATTATAGCTAAACCAAGTCACAGGATGCTAGTCAAAGCGGATATCTTCGCCTTCGAATAGGAGCTTAATTCTATAGGCTTGCTGAGCCAGACTATTGAAAAAGGTTTCATCGATCATGTTAGCCGTAATGACATGCTCCGTGCCAGAATCCTCTCTAAAGCAAGCGCAAATCACATTCTTGATATAATTAGGAAAAAATGGGAAATCTTACAAATATAATTAACTGGTAAAAGCAGTGGTAATTGTATCTAGACCAAGTCACAGGATGCCAATCAAAGCGCATATCTTCGCCTTTTAATAGGAGCTGATTTTTATAGGCTTGCTGAGTCAGGCTATTGAAAATTGTTTCATCCATCATGTTAGCCGTAATGACATGCTCTGTGCCAGAATCCTCTCTAACGCAAACGCAAATCACATTCTTGATATAATTAGGAAAAAATGGGAAAGCCTACAAATATAATTAACTTGTAAAAGAAGTGGTTATTATATCTAGACCAAGTCACAGGATGCCAACCAAAGCGGATATCTTCGCCTTTTAATAGGAGTTGATTTCTATAGTCGTGCTGAGTCAGGCTATTGAAACAAGTTTCATCCATCAGGTTAGCCGTAATGACATGCTCTGTGCCAGAATCTATTAAAAAACACATTCTTGATTTAATTAGGAAAAAATGGTAAATCTGACAAATATAATTAACTTGTAAAAGCAGTGGTAATTGTATCTAGACCAAGTCACTTGCTGAGTCAGGCTATTGAAAATTGTTTCATCCATCATGTTAGCCGTAATGAAATGCTCTGTGCCAGAATCCATGAAAATCACATTCTTGATATAATTAGGAAATAATGGGAAAGCTTACAAATATAATTAACTGGTAAAAGAAGTGGTTATTATATCTAGACCAAGCCACAGGATGTCAATCAAAGCGGATATCTTCGCCTTCGAATAGGAGCCGATTTCTATAGGCTTGCTGAGCCAGACTATTTATAAAGGTTTCATCCATCATGTTAGCCGTAATGACATGCTCTGTGCCAGAATCCTCTCTAACGCAAGCGCAAATCACATTCTTGATATAATTAGGAAAAAATGGGAAATCTTACAAATATAATTAACTGGTAAAAGCAGTAGTAATTATATCTAGGCTAAGTCACAGGATGCCAATCAAAGCGGTTTCCTTCGCCTTCGAATAGGAGCTGATTTCTATAGGCTTGCTGAGCCAGACTCTTTGAAAAGGTTTCATCCATCATGTTAGCCGTAATAACATGCTCTGTGCCAGAATCCTTTCTAATGCAAATCACATTCTTGATACGTATCATTTTATAGCACTTGCACGAACATTATATAAAATCTGTTGTATTGTCGGTCATAGTACCAAAGTTTGGACTTTGCATTTTGACCACATGTGCATTGTTATTAAATTTAGCTTACAGGAGATCGAAAGGATACTTATCCAGCTTTGCCCTGAAAATTCAGACTTTGCTGCAATTGTTTTAATAACTGCTTCATTTCAATTGGGATATTATTCAGAAAGCGTTTCCGACCAGCGTTTTAGATTATTTTTATCATATGGAATATTGAACCAGCCCTTGGTTTCTCTATGAATTTATTATTTACCCGTAGCACATTTGCGGTATAGATTGTAGTGAGGCACGTTCTTGAAATTCTCTAATGATGAGAATGAGAAGCTTACAAATATAATTAACTGGTAAAAGAAGTGGTAATTATATCTAGACCATGTTACAGGCTGTCAATCGAAGCGCATTCCTTCACCTTTCAATGGGAGCTGATTTCGATAGCCGTGCTGAGTCAGGCTATTGAAATAAGTTTCATCCATCAGGTTAGCCGTAATGACATGCACTGTGCCAGAATCTATTAAAAAACACATTCTTGATATAATTATAAAAAAATGGGAAAACTTACAAATATAATTAACTTGTAAAAGAAGTGGTTATTATATCTAGACCAAGTCACAGGATGCCAACCAAAGCGGATATCTTCGCCTTTTAATAGGAGCTGATTTCTATTGGCTTGCTGAGTCAGGCTATTGAAAATTGTTTCATCCATCATGTTAGCCGTAATGACATGCTCTGTGCCAGAATCCTCTCTAACGCAAACGCAAATCACATTCTTGATATAATTAGGAAAAAATGGGAAAGCCTACAAATATAATTAACTTGTAAAAAAAGTGGTTATTATATCTAGACCAAGTCACAGGATGCCAATCAAAGCGGTTTCCTTCGCCTTCGAATAGGAGCTGATTTCAATAGGCTTGCTGAGCCAGACTCTTTGAAAAGGTTTCATCCATCATGTTAGCCGTAATAACATGCTCTGTGCCAGAATCCTTTCTAATGCAAATCACATTCTTGATACGTATCATTTTATAGCACTTGCACGAACATTATATAAAATCTGTTGTATTGTCGGTCATAGTACCAAAGTTTGGACTTTGCATTTTGACCACATGTGCATTGTTATTAAATTTAGCTTACAGGAGATCGAAAGGATACTTATCCAGCTTTGCCCTGAAAATTCAGACTTTGCTGCAATTGTTTTAATAACTGCTTCATTTCAATTGGGATATTATTCAGAAAGCGTTTCCGACCAGCGTTTTAGATTATTTTTATCATATGGAATATTGAACCAGCCCTTGGTTTCTCTATGAATTTATTATTTACCCGTAGCACATTTGCGGTATAGATTGTAGTGAGGCACGTTCTTGAAATTCTCTAATGATGAGAATGAGAAGCTTACAAATATAATTAACTGGTAAAAGAAGTGGTAATTATATCTAGACCATGTTACAGGCTGTCAATCGAAGCGCATTCCTTCACCTTTCAATGGGAGCTGATTTCGATAGCCGTGCTGAGTCAGGCTATTGAAATAAGTTTCATCCATCAGGTTAGCCGTAATGACATGTACTGTGCCAGAATCTATTGAAAAATACATTCTTGATATAATTATAAAAAAATGGGAAAGCTTACAAATATAATTAACTTGTAAAAGAAGTGGTTATTATATCTTGACCAAGTCACAGAATGCCAACCAAAGCGGATATCTTCGCCTTTTAATAGGAGTTGATTTCTATAGTCGTGCTGAGTCAGGCTATTGAAACAAGTTTCATCCATCATGTTAGCCGTAATGACATGCTCTGTGCCAGAATCCTCTCTAACGCAAACGCAATTCACATTCTTGATATAATTAGGAAAAAATGGGAAAGCCTACAAATATAATTAACTTGTAAAAGAAGTGGTTATTATATCTAGACCAAGCCACAGGATGTCAATCAAAGCGGATATCTTCGCCTTCGAATAGGAGCTGATTTCTATAGGCTTGCTGAGTCAGGCTCTTGAAAAATGTTTCATCCATCATGTTAGCCGTAATAAAATGCTCTGTACCAGAATCCTCTCTAAAGCAAGCGCAAATCACATTCTTGATATAATTAGGAAAAAATGGTAAATCTTACAAATATAATTAACTAATAAAAGCAGTGGTAATTGTATCTAGACCAAGTCACAGGATGCTAATCAAAGCGGATATCTTCGCCTCCGAATAGGAGCTGATTTCTATAGGCTTGCTGAGCCAGACTATTGAAAAAGGTTTCATCGATCATGTTAGCCGTAATGACATGCTCCGTGCCAGAATCCTCTCTAAAGCAAGCGCAAATCACATTCTTGATATAATTAGGAAAAAATGGGAAATCTTACAAATATAATTAACTGGTAAAAGCAGTGGTAATTGTATCTAGACCAAGTCACAGGATGCCAATCAAAGCGCATATCTTCGCCTTTTAATAGGAACCGATTTCTATAGGCTTGCTGAGCCAGACTATTTATAAAGGTTTCATCCATCATGTTAGCCGTAATGACATGCTCTGTGCCAGAATCCTCTCTAACGCAAGCGCAAATCACATTCTTGATATAATTAGGAAAAAATGGGAAATCTTACAAATATAATTAACTGGTAAAAGCAGTAGTAATTATATCTAGGCTAAGTCACAGGATGCCAATCAAAGCGGTTTCCTTCGCCTTCGAATAGGAGCTGATTTCTATAGGCTTGCTGAGCCAGACTCTTTGAAAAGGTTTCATCCATCATGTTAGCCGTAATAACATGCTCTGTGCCAGAATCCTTTCTAATGCAAATCACATTCTTGATACGTATCATTTTATAGCACTTGCACGAACATTATATAAAAGCTGTTGTATTGTCGGTCATAGTACCAAAGTTTGGACTTTGCATTTTGACCATATGTGCATTGTTATTAAATTTAGCTTACAGGAGATCGAAAGGATACTTATCCAGCTTTGCCCTGAAAATTCAGACTTTGCTGCAATTGTTTTAATAACTGCTTCATTTCAATTGGGATATTATTCAGAAAGCGTTTCCGACCAGCGTTTTAGATTATTTTTATCATATGGAATATTGAACCAGCCCTTGGTTTCTCTATGAATTTATTATTTACCCGTAGCACATTTGCGGTATTGATTGTAGTGAGGCACGTTCTTGAAATTCTCTAATGATGAGAATGAGAAGCTTACAAATATAATTAACTGGTAAAAGAAGTGGTAATTATATCTAGACCATGTTACAGGCTGTCAATCGAAGCGCATTCCTTCACCTTTCAATGGGAGCTGATTTCTATAGTCGTGCTGAGTCAGGCTATTGAAACAAGTTTCATCCATCAGGTTAGCCGTAATGACATGTACTGTGCCAGAATCTATTGAAAAATACATTCTTGATATAATTATAAAAAAATGGGAAAGCTTACAAATATAATTAACTTGTAAAAGAAGTGGTTATTATATCTAGACCAAGTCACAGGATGCCAACCAAAGCGGATATCTTCGCCTTTTAATAGGAGTTAATTTCTATAGTCGTGCTGAGTCAGGCTATTGAAACAAGTTTCATCCATCAGGTTAGCCGTAATGACATGCTCTGTGCCAGAATCCTCTCTAACGCAAACGCTAATCACATTCTTGATATAATTAGGAAAAAATGGGAAATCTTACAAATATAATTAACTTGTAAAAGAAGTGGTTATTATATCTAGACCAAGTCACAGGATGCCAACCAAAGCGGATATCTTCGCCTTTTAATAGGAGCTGATTTCTATAGGCTTGCTGAGTCAGGCTATTGAAAATTGTTTCATCCATCATGTTAGCCGTAATGACATGCTCTGAGCCAGAATCCTCTCTAACGCAAACGCAAATCACATTCTTGATATAATTAGGAAAAAATGGGAAAGCTTACAAATATAATTAACTTGTAAAAGAAGTGGTTATTATATATAGACCAAGCCACAGGATGTCAATCAAAGCGGATATCTTCGCCTTCGAATAGGAGCTGATTTCTATAGGCTTGCTGAGTCAGGCTATTGAAAATTGTTTCATCCATCATGTTAGCCGTAATAAAATGCTCTGTACCAGAATCTTCTCTAACGCAAGCGCAAATCACATTCCTGATATAATTAGGAAAAAATGGGAAAGCTTACAAATATAATTAACTTGTAAAAGAAGTGGTTATTATATCTAGACCAAGCCACAGGATGTCAATCAAAGCGGATATCTTCGCCTTCGAATAGGAGCTGATTTCTATAGGCTTGCTGAGTCAGGCTATTGAAAATTGTTTCATCCATCATGTTAGCCGTAATAAAATGCTCTGTACCAGAATCCTCTCTAACGCAAGCGCAAATCACATTCCTGATATAATTAGGAAAAAATGGTAAATCTGACAAATATAATTAACTGGTAAAAGCAGTGGTAATTGTATCTAGACCAAGTCACAGGATGCCAATCAAAGCGGATATCTTCGCCTTTTAATAGGAGCTGATTTCTATACGCTTGCTGAGTCAGGCTATTGAAAATTGTTTCATCCATCATGTTAGCCGTAATAAAATGCTCTGTACCAGAATCCTCTCTAAAGCAAGCGTAAATCACATTCTTGATATAATTAGGAAAAAATGGGAAATCTTACAAATATAATTAACTGGTAAAAGCAGTGGTAATTGTATCTAGACCAAGTCACAGGATGCCAATCAAAGCGGATATCTTCGCCTTTTAATAGGAGCTGATTTCTATAGGCTTGCTGAGTCAGGCTATTGAAAATTGTTTCATCCATCATGTTAGCCGTAATAAAATGCTCTGTACCAGAATCCTCTCTAAAGCAAGCGTAAATCACATTCTTGATATAATTAGGAAAAAATGGGAAATCTTACAAATATAATTAACTGGTAAAAGCAGTGGTAATTGTATCTAGACCAAGTCACAGAGTGCTAGTCAAAGCGGATATCTTCGCCTTCGAATAGGAGCTTATTTCTATAGGCTTGCTGAGCCAGACTATTCAAAAAGGTTTCATCCTTCGTGTAAGCCGTAATGACATGCTCTGTGCCAGAATCCTTTCTAATGCGAATCACATTCTTGATACGTATCATTTTATAGCACTTGCACGAACATTATATAAATCTGTTGTATTGTCGGTCATAGTACCAAAGTTTGGACTTTGCATTTTGACCATATGTGCATTGTTATGAAATTAAGCTTACAGGAGATCGAAAGGATACTTATTCAGGTTTGCCCTGAAAATGCCGACTTTGCTGCAATTGTTTTAATAACTGCTTCATTTCAATTGGGATATTATTCAGAAAGCGTTTCCGACCAGCGTTTTAGATTATTTTTATCATATGGAATATTGAACCAGCCCTTGGTTTCTCTATGAATTTATTATTTACCCGTAGCACATTTGCGGTATTGATTGTAGTGAGGCACGTTCTTGAAATTCTCTAATGATGAGAATGGAAAGCTTACAAATATAATTAACTGGTAAAAGAAGTGGTAATTATATCTAGACCATGTTACAGGCTGTCAATCGAAGCGCATTCCTTCACCTTTCAATGGGAGCTGATTTCTATAGTCGTGCTGAGTCAGGCTATTGAAACAAGTTTCATCCATCAGGATAGCCGTAATGACATGCTCTGTGCAAGAATCTATTAAGAAACACATTCTTGATATAATTAGGAAAAAAATGGGAAATCTTACAAATATAATTAACTTGTAAAAGAAGTGGTTATTATATCTAGACCAAGTCACCGGATGCCAACCAAAGCGGATATCTTCGCCTTTTAATAGGAGCTGATTTCTATAGGCTTGCTGAGCCAGACTATTGATAAAGGTTTCATCCATCATGTTAGCCGTAATGACACGCTCTGTGCCAGAATCCTCTCTAACGCAAGCGCAAATCACATTCTTGATATAATTAGGAAAAAATGGGAAATCTTACAAATATAATTAACTTGTAAAAGAAGTGGTTATTATATCTAGACCAAGTCACAGGATGCCAATCAAAGCGGATATCTTCGCCTTTTAATAGGAGCTGATTTCTATAGGCTTCTTGAGTCAGGCTATTGAAAATTGTTTCATCCATCATGTTAGCCGTAATAAAATGCTCTGTACCAGAATCCTCTCTAAAGCAAGCGTAAATCACATTCTTGATATAATTAGGAAAAAATGGGAAATCTAACAAATATAATTAACTGGTAAAAGCAGTGGTAATTGTATCTAGACCAAGTCACAGAATGCTAGTCAAAGCGGATATCTTCGCCTTCGAATAGGAGCTTATTTCTATAGGCTTGCTGAGCCAGACTATTGAAAAAGGTTTCATCCATCGTGTAAGCCGTAATGACATGCTCTGTGCCAGAATCCTCTCTAACGCAAGCGCAAATCACATTCTTGATATAATTAGGAAAAAATGGGAAATCTTACAAATATAATTAACTGGTAAAAGAAGTGGTTATTATAGCTAAACCAAGTCACAGGATGCCAATCAAAGCGCATATCTTCGCCTTTTAATAGGAGCTGATTTCTAAAGGTTTGCTGAGTCAAGCTATTGATAACTGTTTCATCCATCAGGATAGCCGTAATGACATGCTCTGTGCAGAATCTATTAAGAAACACTTTCTTGATATAATTAGGAAAAAATGGGAAATCTTACAAATATAATTAACTTGTAAAAGAAGTGGTTATTATATCTAGACCAAGTCACAGGATGCCAACCAAAGCGGATATCTTCGCCTTTTAATAGGAGCTGATTTCTATAGGCTTGCTGAGCCAGACTATTGATAAAGGTTTCATCCATCATGTTAGCCGTAATGACATGCTCTGTACCAGTATCCTCTCTAAAGCAAGCGCAAATCACATTCTTGATATAATTAGGAAAAAATGGGAAATCTTACAAATATAATTAACTGGTAAAAGCAGTGGTAATTGCATCTAGACCAAGTCACAGGATGCCAATCAAAGCGGTTATCTTCGCCTTTTAATAGGAGCTGATTTTTATAGGCTTGCTGAGTCAGGCTATTGAAAATTGTTTCATCCATCATGTTAGCCGTAATAAAATGCTCTGTGCCAGAATCCATGAAAATCACATTCTTGATATAATTAGGAAGGCTTACAAATATAATTAACTGGTAAAAGAAGTGGTTATTATAGCTAAACCAAGTCACAGGATGCTAGTCAAAGCGGATATCTTCGCCTTTTAATAGGAGCTGATTTCTATAGGCTTGCTGAGCCAGACTATTGATAAAGGTTTCATCCATCATGTTAGCCGTAATGACATGCTCTGTACCAGTATCCTCTCTAACGCAAGCGCAAATCACATTCTTGATATAATTAGGAAAAAATGGGAAAGCTGACAAATATAATTAACTTGTAAAAGAAGTGGTTATTATATCTAGACCAAGCCACAGGATGCCAATCAAAGCGGATATCTTCGCCTTCGAATAGGAGCTTATTTCTATAGGCTTGCTGAGCCAGACTATTGAAAAAGGTTTCATCCATCATGTAAGCCGTAATGACATGCTCTGTGCCAGAATCCTCTCTAACGCAAGCGCAAATCACATTCTTGATATAATTAGGAAAAAATGGGAAATCTTACAAATATAATTAACTGGTAAAAGAAGTGGTTATTATAGCTAAACCAAGTCACAGGATGCCAATCAAAGCGCATATCTTCGCCTTTTAATAGGAGCTGATTTCTAAAGGTTTGCTGAGTCAAGCTATTGATAATTGTTTCATCCATCAGGATAGCCGTAATGACATGCTCTGTGCAGAATCTATTAAGAAACACTTTCTTGATATAATTAGGAAAAAATGGGAAATCTTACAAATATAATTAACTTGTAAAAGAAGTGGTTATTATATCTAGACCAAGTCACAGGATGCCAACCAAAGCGGATATCTTCGCCTTTTAATAGGAGCTGATTTCTATAGGCTTGCTGAGCCAGACTATTGATAAAGGTTTCATCCATCATGTTAGCCGTAATGACATGCTCTGTGCCAGTATCCTCTCTAAAGCAAGCGCAAATCACATTCTTGATATAATTAGGAAAAAATGGGAAATCTTACAAATATAATTAACTGGTAAAAGCAGTGGTAATTGCATCTAGACCAAGTCACAGGATGCCAATCAAAGCGGTTATCTTCGCCTTTTAATAGGAGCTGATTTTTATAGGCTTGCTGAGTCAGGCTATTGAAAATTGTTTCATCCATCATGTTAGCCGTAATGAAATGCTCTGTGCCAGAATCCATGAAAATCACATTCTTGATATAATTAGGAAAAAATGGGAAGGCTTACAAATATAATTAACTGGTAAAAGAAGTGGTTATTATAGCTAAACCAAGTCACAGGATGCTAGTCAAAGCGGATATCTTCGCCTTTTAATAGGAGCTGATTTCTATAGGCTTGCTGAGCCAGACTATTGATAAAGGTTTCATCCATCATGTTAGCCGTAATGACATGCTCTGTGCCAGAATCCTCTCTAACGCAAGCGCAAATCACATTCTTGATATAATTAGGAAAAAATGGGAAAGCTTACAAATATAATTAACTTGTAAAAGAAGTGGTTATTATATCTAGACCAAGCCACAGGATGTCAATCAAAGCGGATATCTTCGCCTTCGAATAGGAGCTGATTTCTATAGGCTTGCTGAGTCAGGCTATTGAAAATTGTTTCATCCATCATGTTAGCCGTAATGAAATGCTCTGTACCAGAATCCTCTCTAAAGCAAGCGCAAATCACATTCTTGATATAATTAGGAAAAAATGGGAAATCTTACAAATATAATTAACTGGTAAAAGCAGTGGTAATTGTATCTAGACCAAGTCACAGGATGCTAATCAAAGCGGATATCTTCGCCTTCGAATAGGAGCTGATTTCTATAGGCTTGCTGAGCCAGACTATTGAAAAAGGTTTCATCCATCATGTTAGCCGTAATGACATGCTCTGTGCCAGAATCCTCTCTAACGCAAGCGCAAATCACATTCCTGATATAATTAGGAAAAAATGGTAAATCTGACAAATATAATTAACTGGTAAAAGCAGTGGTAATTGTATTTAGACCAAGTCACAGGATGCCAATCAAAGCGCATATCTTCGCCTTTTAATGGGAGCTGATTTCTATAGTCGTGCTGAGTCAGGCTATTGAAACAAGATTCATCCATCAGGTTAGCCGTAATGACATGCACTGTGCCAGAATCTATAAAAAAACACATTCTTGATATAATTATAAAAAAATGGGAAAGCTTACAAATATAATTAACTGGTAAAGCAGTGGTAATTGTATCTAGACCAAGCCACAGGATGCCAATCAAAGCGGATATCTTCGCCTTTTAATAGGAGCTGATTTCTATAGGCTTGCTGAGTCAGGCTATTGAAAATTGTTTCATCCATCATGTTAGCCGTAATAAAATGCTCTGTACCAGAATCCTCTCTAAAGCAAGCGTAAATCACATTCTTGATATAATTAGGAAAAAATGGGAAATCTTACAAATATAATTAACTGGTAAAAACAGTGGTAATTGTATCTAGACCAAGTCACGGATATCTTCGCCTTCGAATAGGAGCTTATTTCTATAGGCTTGCTGAGCCAGACTATTGAAAAAGGTTTCATCCATCGTGTAAGCCGTAATCACATGCTCTGTGCCAGAATCCTATCTAACGCAAGCGCAAATCACATTCTTGATATAATTAGGAAAAATGGGAAATCTTACAAATATAATTAACTGGTAAAAGCAGTGGTAATTGCATCTAGACCAAGTCACAGGATGCCAATCAAAGCGGTTATCTTCGCCTTTTAATAGGAGCTGATTTTTATAGGCTTGCTGAGTCAGGCTATTGAAAATTGTTTCATCCATCATGTTAGCCGTAATAAAATGCTCTGTGCCAGAATCCATGAAAATCACATTCTTGATATAATTAGGAAAAAATGGGAAAGCTTACAATTATAATTAACTGGTAAAAGAAGTGGTTATTATAGCTAAACCAAGTCACAGGATGCTAATCAAAGCGTATATCTACGCCTTTTAATAGGAGCTGATTTTTATAGGCTTGCTGAGTCAGGCTATTGAAAATTGTTTCATCCATCATGTTAGCCGTAATGAAACGCTCTGTGCCAGAATCCATGAAAATCACATTCTTGATATAATTATAAAAAAATGGGAAAGCTTACAAATATAATTAACTGGTAAAAGAAGTGGTTATTACATCTAGACCAAACCACAGGATGCCAATCAAAGCGCATATCTTCGCCTTTAATAGGAGCTGATTTTTATAGGCTTGCTGAGTCAGGCTATTGAAAATTGTTTCATCCATCATGTTAGCCGTAATGAAACGCTCTGTGCCAGAATCCATGAAAATCACATTCTTGATATAATTATAAAAAAATGGGAAAGCTTACAAATATAATTAACTTGTAAAAGAAGTGGTTATTATATCTAGACCAAGCCACAGGATGTCAATCAAAGCGGATATCTTCGCCTTCGAATAGGAGCTGATTTCTATAGGCTTGCTGAGTCAGGCTATTGAAAATTGTTTCATCCATCATGTTAGCCGTAATGAAATGCTCTGTACCAGTATCCTCTCTAAAGCAAGCGCAAATCACATTCTTGATATAATTAGGAAAAAATGGGAAATCTTACAAATATAATTAACTGGTAAAAGCAGTGGTAATTGTATCTAGACCAAGTCACAGGATGCCAATCAAAGCGGTTATCTTCGCCTTTTAATAGGAGCTGATTTTTATAGGCTTGCTGAGTCAGGCTATTGAAAATTGTTTCATCCATCATGTTAGCCGTAATGAAATGCTCTGTGCCAGAATCCATGAAAATCACATTCTTGATATAATTAGGAAAAAATGGGAAAGCTTACAAATATAATTAACTGGTAAAAGAAGTGGTTATTATAGCTAAACCAAGTCACAGGATGCCAATCAAAGCGTATATCTACGCCTTTTAATAGGAGCTGATTTTTATAGGCTTGCTGAGTCAGGCTATTGAAAATTGTTTCATCCATCATGTTAGCCGTAATGAAACGCTCTGTGCCAGAATCCATGAAAATCACATTCTTGATATAATTATAAAAAAATGGGAAAGCTTACAAATATAATTAACTTGTAAAAGAAGTGGTTATTATATCTAGACCAAGCCACAGGATGTCAATAAAATCGGATATCTTCGCCTTCGAATAGGAGCTGATTTCTATAGGCTTGCTGAGTCAGGCTATTGAAAATTGTTTCATCCATCATGTTAGCCGTAATGAAATGCTCTGTACCAGTATCCTCTCTAAAGCAAGCGCAAATCACATTCTTGATATAATTAGGAAAAAATGGGAAATCTTACAAATATAATTAACTGGTAAAAGTAGTGGTAATTGTATCTAGACCAAGTCACAGGATGCTAGTCAAAGCGGATATCTTCGCCTTCGAATAGGAGCTTATTTCTATAGGCTTGCTGAGCCAGGCTATTGAAACAAGTTTCATCCATCTGGTTAGCCGTAATGACATGCACTGTGCCAGAATCTATTAAAAAACACATTCTTGATATAATTATAAAAAAATGGGAAAACTTACAAATATAATTAACTTGTAAAAGAAGTGGTTATTATATCTAGACCAAGTCACAGGATGCCAATCAAAGCGGATATCTTCGCCTTTTAATAGGAGCTGATTTCTATAGGCTTGCTGAGTCAGGCTATTGAAAATTGTTTCATCCATCATGTTAGCCGTAATGACATGCTCTGTGCCAGAATCCTCTCTAACGCAAACGCAAATCACATTCTTGTTATAATTAGGAAAAAATGGGAAAGCCTACAAATATAATTAACTTGTAAAAGAAGTGGTTATTATATCTAGACCAAGTCACAGGATGCCAATCAAAGCGGTTTCCTTCGCCTTCGAATAGGAGCTGATTTCTATAGGCTTGCTGAGCCAGACTCTTTGAAAAGGTTTCATCCATCATGTTAGCCGTAATAATATGCTCTGTGCCAGAATCCTTTCTAATGCAAATCACATTCTTGATACGTATCATTTTATAGCACTTGCACGAACATTATATAAAATCTGTTGTATTGTCGGTCATAGTACCAAAGTTTGGACTTTGCATTTTGACCATATGTGCATTGTTATTTAATTTAGCTTACAGGAGATCGAAAGGATACTTATCCAGCTTTGCCCTGAAAATTCAGACTTTGCTGCAATTGTTTTAATAACTGCTTCATTTCAATTGGGATATTATTCAGAAAGCGTTTCCGACCAGCGTTTTAGATTATTTTTATCATATGGAATATTGAACCAGCCGTTGGTTTCTCTATGAATTTATTATTTACCCGTAGCACATTTGCGGTATTGATTGTAGTGAGGCACGTTCTTGAAATTCTCTAATGATGAGAATGAGAAGCTTACAAATATAATTAACTGGTAAAAGAAGTGGTAATTATATCTAGACCATGTTACAGGCTGTCAATCGAAGCGCATTCCTTCGCCTTTTAATAGGAGTTGATTTCTATAGTCGTGCTGAGTCAGGCTATTGAAACAAGTTTCATCCATCAGGTTAGCCGTAATGACATGCTCTGTGCCAGAATCTATTAAAAAACACATTCTTGATATAATTAGGAAAAAATGGGAAATCTTACAAATATAATTAACTTGTAAAAGAAGTGGTTATTATATCTAGACCAAGTCACAGGATGCCAACCAAAGCGGATATCTTCGCCTTTTAATAGGAGCTGATTTCTATTGGCTTGCTGAGTCAGGCTATTGAAAATTGTTTCATCCATCATGTTAGCCGTAATGACATGCTCTGTGCCAGAATCCTCTCTAACGCAAACGCAAATCACATTCTTGATATAATTAGGAAAAAATGGGAAAGCCTACAAATATAATTAACTTGTAAAAGAAGTGGTTATTATATCTAGACCAAGCCACAGGATGTCAATCAAAGCGGATATCTTCGCCTTCGAATAGGAGCTGATTTCTATAGGCTTGCTGAGTCAGGCTATTGAAAATTGTTTCATCCATCATGTTAGCCGTAATAAAATGCTCTGTACCAGAATCCTCTCTAAAGCAAGCGTAAATCACATTCTTGATATAGTTAGGAAAAAATGGGAAATCTTACAAATATAATTAACTGGTAAAATCAGTGGTAATTGTATCTAGACCAAGTCACAGAATGCTAGTCAAAGCGGATATCTTCGCCTTCGAATAGGAGCTTATTTCTATAGGCTTGCTGAGCCAGACTATTGAAAAAGGTTTCATCCATCGTGTAAGCCGTAATCACATGCTCTGTGCCAGAATCCTATCTAACGCAAGCGCAAATCACATTCTTGATATAATTAGGAAAAATGGGAAATCTTACAAATATAATTAACTGGTAAAAGCAGTGGTAATTGCATCTAGACCAAGTCACAGGATGCCAATCAAAGCGCATATCTTCGCCTTTTAATAGGAGCTGATTTTTATAGGCTTGCTGAGTCAGGCTATTGAAAATTGTTTCATCCATCATGTTAGCCGTAATAAAATGCTCTGTGCCAGAATCCATGAAAATCACATTCTTGATATAATTAGGAAAAAATGGGAAAGCTTACAAATATAATTAACTGGTAAAAGAAGTGGTTATTATAGCTAAACCAAGTCACAGGATGCCAATCAAAGCGCATATCTTCGCCTTTTAATGATTTTTATAGGCTTGCTGAGTCAGGCTATTGAAAATTGTTTCATCCATCATGTTAGCCGTAATGAAATGCTCTGTGCCAGAATCCATGAAAATCACATTCTTGATATAATTAGGAAAAAATGGGAAGGCTCACAAATATAATTAACTGGTAAAAGAAGTGGTTATTATAGCTAAACCAAGTCACAGGATGCTAGTCAAAGCGGATATCTTCGCCTTCGAATAGGAGCTTAATTCTATAGGCTTGCTGAGCCAGACTATTGAAAAAGGTTTCATCCATCATGTTAGCCGTAATGACATGCTCTGTGCCAGAATCCTTTCTAACGCAAGCGCAAATCACATTCTTGATTTAATTAGGAAAAAATGGGAAATCTTACAAATATAATTAACTGGTAAAAGCAGTAGTAATTATATCTAGACTAAGTCACAGGATGCCAATCAAAGCGGTTTCCTTCGCCTTCGAATAGGAGCTGATTTCTATAGGCTTGCTGAGCCAGACTCTTTGAAAAGGTTTCATCCATCATGTTAGCCGTAATAACATGCTCTGTGCCAGAATCCTTTCTAATGCAAATCACATTCTTGATACGTATCATTTTATAGCACTTGCACGAACATTATATAAAATCTGTTGTATTGTCGGTCATAGTACCAAAGTTTGGACCTTGCATTGTTATTAAATTTAGCTTACAGGAGATCGAAAGGATACTTATCCAGCTTTGCCCTGAAAATTCAGACTTTGCTGCAATTGTTTTAATAACTGCTTCATTTCAATTGGGATATTATTCAAAAAGCGTTTCCGACGAGCGTTTTAGATTATTTTTATCATATGGAATATTGAACCAGCCCTTGGTTTCTCTATGAATTTATTATTTACCCGTAACACGTTTATGGTATTGATTGTAGTGAGGCACGTTCTTGAAATTCTCTAATGATGAGAATGAGAAGCTTACAAATATAATTAACTGGTAAAAGCAGTAGTATTTATATCTAGACTAAGTCACAGGATGCCAATCAAAGCGGATATCTTCGCCTTTTAATAGGAGCTGATTTCTATAGGCTTGCTGAGCCAGACTATTGAAAATTGTTTTATCCACCAGGTTAGCCGTAATGACATGCTCTGTGAAAGAATCCTCTCTAATACAAATCACATTCTTGATACGTATCATTTTATAGCACTTGCACGAACATTATATAAATCTGTGGTATTGTCGGTCATAGTACCAAAGCTTGGACTTCGCGTTTTGAGCATATGTACATTGTTATGAAAATTAGCTTACAGGAGATCGAAGCGATACTTATCCCGCTTTGCTCTCAAATTCACACTTTCCTGCAATTGTTTTAATAACTGCTTCATTTTCAAATGGAATATTCTCCAGAAAGGGTTTCTAACCAGCGTTTTAGATTATCTTTATCATATGGAATATTAAACCAGCCCTTGGCTTCTCTATGAATTTATTATTTACCCGTAGTACATTTGCGGTATTGATTGTGGTAAAGCACGTTCTTGAAATTCTCCAATGTTGAGAATGGGAAGCTAACAAATATAATTAACTGGTAAAAGCAGTGGTAATTATATCTAGACCAATTCACAGGATGTCAATCAAAGCGCATTCCTTCGCTTTTTATTAGGAGCTGATTTCTATAGTCGTGGTGAGCCAGACTATTGAAAATTGTTTTATCCATCAGGTTAGAATCCAGAATCCTTTCTAATGCAAATCACATTCTTGATACGTATCATTTTATAGCACTTGCACGTACATTATATAAAATCTTGGACCTTGGTTTTGACCATTGATGTACAGTGTTATTAAAATTAGCTAACAGGAAATCGGAAGGATATTTATCCCGCTTTGCTCTCAAATTCACACTTTCCTGCTATTGTTTTAATAACTGCTTCATTTTCAATTGGAATATTCTCCAGAAAGGGTTTCTAACCAGCGTTTTAGATTATCTTTATCATATGGAATATTAAACCAGCCCTTGGCTTCTCTATGAATTTATTATTTACCCGTAGTACATTTGCGGTATTGATTGTGGTGAAGCACGTTCTTGAAATTCTCCAATGGCGAGAATGGGTAGCTAACAAATATAATTAACTGGTAAAAGCAGTGGTATTATATCTAGACCAAGTCACAGGATGCCAACCAAAGCGGATATCTTCGCCTTTTAATAGGAGTTGATTTCTATAGTCGTGCTGAGTCAGGCTATTGAAACAAGTTTCATCCATCAGGTTAGCCGTAATGACATGCTCTGTGCCAGAATCTATTAAAAAACACATTCTTGATATAATTAGGAAAAAATGGGAAATCTTACAAATATAATTAACTTGTAAAAGAAGTGGTTATTATATCTAGACCAAGTCACAGGATGCCAACCAAAGCGGATATCTTCGCCTTTTAATAGGAGCTGATTTCTATAGGCTTGCTGAGTCAGGCTATTGAAAATTGTTTCATCCCATCATGTTAGCCGTAATCACATGCTCTGTACCAGAATCCTCTCTAACGCAAACGCAAATCACATTCTTGATATAATTAGGAAAAAATGGGAAAGCCTACAAATATAATTAACTTGTAAAAGAAGTGGTTATTATATCTAGACCAAGCCACAGGATGTCAATCAAAGCGGATATCTTCGCCTTCGAATAGGAGCTGATTTCTATAGGCTTGCTGAGTCAGGCTATTGAAAATTGTTTCATCCATCATGTTAGCCGTAATGAAATGCTCTGTACCAGAATCCTCTCTAAAGCAAGCGCAAATCACATTCTTGATATAATTAGGAAAAAATGGGAAATCTTACAAATATAATTAACTGGTAAAAGCAGTGGTAATTGTATCTAGACCAAGTCACAGAATGCTAGTCAAAGCGGATATCTTCGCCTTCGAATAGGAGCTTATTTCTATAGGCTTGCTGAGCCAGACTATTGAAAAAGGTTTCATCCATCGTGTAAGCCGTAATCACATGCTCTGTGCCAGAATCCTATCTAACGCAAACGCAAATCACATTCTTGATATAATTAGGAAAAATGGGAAATCTTACAAATATAATTAACTGGTAAAAACAGTGGTAATTGCATCTAGACCAAGTCACAGGATGCCAATCAAAGCGGTTATCTTCGCCTTTTAATAGGAGCTGATTTTTATAGGCTTGCTGAGTCAGGCTATTGAAAATTGTTTCATCCATCATGTTAGCCGTAATGAAATGCTCTGTGCCAGAATCCATGAAAATCACATTCTTGATATAATTAGGAAAAAATGGGAAAGCTTACAAATATAATTAACTGGTAAAAGAAGTGGTTATTATAGCTAAACCAAGTCACAGGATGCCAATCAAAGCGCATATCTTCGCCTTTTAATAGGAGCTGATTTTTATAGGCTTGCTGAGTCAGGCTATTGATAATTGTTTCATCCATCATGTTAGCCGTAATGAAATGCTCTGTGCCAGAATCCATGAAAATCACATTCTTGATATAATTAGGAAAAAATGGGAAGGCTTACAAATATAATTAACTGGTAAAAGAAGTGGTTATTATAGCTAAACCAAGTCACAGGATGCTAGTCAAAGCGGATATCTTCGCCTTCGAATAGGAGCTTAATTCTATAGGCTTGCTGAGCCAGACTATTGAAAAAGGTTTCATCCATCATGTTAGCCGTAATGACATGCTCTGTGCCAGAATCCTCTCTAACGCAAGCGCAAATCACATTCTTGATCTAATTAGGAAAAAATGGGAAATCTTACAAATATAATTAACTGGTAAAAGCAGTGGTAATTGTATCTAGACCAAGTCACAGAATGTTAGTCAAAGCGGATATCTTCGCCTTCGAATAGGAGCTGATTTTTATAGGCTTGCTGAGCCAGGCTATTGAAACAAGTTTCATCCATCAGGTTAGCCGTAATGACATGCACTGTGCCAGAATCTATTAAAAAACACATTCTTGATATAATTATAAAAAAATGGGAAAACTTACAAATATAATTAACTTGTAAAAGAAGTGGTTATTATATCTAGACCAAGCCACAGGATGTCAATCAAAGCGGATATCTTCGCCTTCGAATAGGAGCCGATTTCTATAGGCTTGCTGAGCCAGACTATTTATAAAGGTTTCATCCATCATGTTAGCCGTAATGACATGCTCTGTGCCAGAATCTTCTCTAACGCAAGCGCAAATCACATTCTTGATATAATTAGGAAAAAATGGGAAATCTTACAAATATAATTAACTGGTAAAAGCAGTAGTAATTATATCTAGACTAAGTCACAGGATGCCAATCAAAGCGGTTTCCTTCGCCTTCGAATAGGAGCTGATTTCTATAGGCTTGCTGAGCCAGACTCTTTGAAAAGGTTTCATCCATCATGTTAGCCGTAATAACATGCTCTGTGCCAGAATCCTTTCTAATGCAAATCACATTCTTGATACGTATCATTTTATAGCACTTGCACGAACATTATATAAAATCTGTTGTATTGTCGGTCATAGTACCAAAGTTTGGACCTTGCATTGTTATTAAATTTAGCTTACAGGAGATCGAAAGGATACTTATCCAGCTTTGCCCTGAAAATTCAGACTTTGCTGCAATTGTTTTAATAACTGCTTCATTTCAATTGGGATATTATTCAAAAAGCGTTTCCGACGAGCGTTTTAGATTATTTTTATCATATGGAATATTGAACCAGCCCTTGGTTTCTCTATGAATTTTGTAATATAAAATGTTCGACGAGTTGTTTTGATAAAGAAGACGAGTTTAAGTCTTTCTATTTTAAGTTGTCTTTATTGAATGATTCTTAATTCTATAACAATTATGTTGTACAGCTAAAGACCACGTAGTTCCGCTGCCAGTGACGCCGGCAGAGAGAGAGCGGTCTGCTTATGTATAAATGGGAGAAAGGAGGTGTCATGTTCACTTGGTGACAGAGCCGTCGCGCGTGTTAAATATGCCGACTCAGCTCTGCCCAGTACAATGCACCCATGGTTGGTTACGTTACCGAAAATGCATTTGAACAATAATAAATATTGTAACTAAGTGCTACAATGTGTTTATATTAGCATTTACTTATATTCACTGAGTACAGTGAGTATTCGATATGTGAACATGCTACAATTTATTATTTACCCGTAGCACATTTGCGGTATTGATTGTAGTGAGGCACGTTCTTGAAATTCTCTAATGATGAGAATGAGAAGCTTACAAATATAATTAACTGGTAAAAGAAGTGGTAATTATATCTAGACCATGTTACAGGCTGTCAATCGAAGCGCATTCCTTCGCCTTTCAATGGGAGCTGATTTCTATAGTCGTGCTGAGTCAGGCTGTTGAAACAAGTTTCATCCATCAGGTTATCCGTAATGACATGTACTGTGCCAGAATCTATTAAAAAACACATTCTTGATATAATTATAAAAAAATGGGAAAGCTTACAAATATAATTAACTTGTAAAAGAAGTGGTTATTATATCTAGACCAAGTCACAGGATGCCAACCAAAGCGGATATCTTCGCCTTTTAATAGGAGTTGATTTCTATAGTCGTGCTGAGTCAGGCTATTGAAACAAGTTTCATCCATCAGGTTAGCCGTAATGACATGCTCTGTGCCAGAATCTATTAAAAAACACATTCTTGATATAATTAGGAAAAAATGGGAAATCTTACAAATATAATTAACTTGTAAAAGAAGTGGTTATTATATCTAGACCAAGTCACAGGATGCCAACCAAAGCGGATATCTTCGCCTTTTAATGGGAGTTGATTTCTATAGTCGTGCTGAGTCAGGCTATTGAAACAAGTTTCATCCATCAGGTTAGCCGTAATGACATGCTCTGTGCCAGAATCTATTAAAAAACACATTCTTGATATAATTAGGAAAAAATGGGAAATCTTACAAATATAATTAACTTGTAAAAGAAGTGGTTATTATATCTAGACCAAGTCACAGGATGCCAACCAAAGCGGATATCTTCGCCTTTTAATAGGAGCTGATTTCTATAGGCTTGCTGAGTCAGGCTATTGAAAATTGTTTCATCCATCATGTTAGCCGTAATGACATGCTCTGTGCCAGAATCCTCTCTAACGCAAACGCAAATCACATTCTTGATATAATTAGGAAAAAATGGGAAAGCCTACAAATATAATTAACTTGTAAAAGAAGTGGTTATTATATCTAGACCAAGCCACAGGATGTCAATCAAAGCGGATATCTTCGCCTTCGAATAGGAGCTGATTTCTATAGGCTTGCTGAGTCAGGCTATTGAAAATTGTTTCATCCATCATGTTAGCCGTAATGAAATGCTCTGTACCAGAATCCTCTCTAAAGCAAGCGCAAATCACATTCTTGATATAATTTGGAAAAAATGGGAAATCTTACAAATATAATTAACTGGTAAAAGCAGTGGTAATTGTATGTAGACCAAGTCACAGGATGCTAATCAAAGCGGATATCTTCGCCTCCGAATAGGAGCTGATTTCTATAGGCTTGCTGAGCCAGACTATTGAAAAAGGTTTCATCCATCATGTTAGCCGTAATGACATGCTTTGTGCCAGAATCCTCTCTAACGCAAGCGCAAATCACATTCTTGATATAATTAGGAAAAAATGGGAAAGCCTACAAATATAATTAACTTGTAAAAGAAATGGTTATTATATCTAGACCAAGCCACAGGATGTCAATCAAAGCGGATATCTTCGCCTTCGAATAGAAGCCGATTTCTATAGGCTTGCTGAGCCAGACTATTGAAAAAGGTTTCATCCATCATGTTAGCCGTAATGACATGCTCTGTGCCAGAATCCTCTCTAAAGCAAGCGCAAATCACATTCTTGATATAATTAGGAAAAAATGGGAAAGTTGACAAATATACACCTAGACCTCGCTTTGCGTCGGGGATACATTCCAAAAAAATACGACGCAAATCGAAACGACGCAAAGTGAATTAAGTTTTTCTATAGCAAACCATATAAAGATCGAGGATAGGTTCTAAGGTTGCGAATATCTTACATTTTTTAAGTATTTGAGTTTAACAAAGCAATAATTTAAAAAAAAAAAACAAAATCATATATCATTTTATTTTATGTTATAGATATAAAAAACAAAAAGAAACTAATTCAGTTAAAACAAAATAATAAATTCAACTAACTAATAATGACAAACAAATTAGAATTAATCACAATCGGATGAGGCTTGAGTATCTGTTGACGTACGTCGGCTTTCTTTAAAAAAGAAAACTATTTACCTTTTGTAATCAAAAACTACACGAAAATATTTATTGATCTCTTTTAAAAAGCACAACTCACTAATTGAAAGCAAATGGCAAAATGAGACGAAACAACAAAATGGGAATTTCCCAGTTTTGATAGTATAGCGCAATTAGAACGACAAATGCTGCCACCTTTTGAAAAAAATAAGTATTCCAAAAAAGATAAACGACTCTTCCGCAACGCAACATCGAAATCTAACGACGCACAATGAAAATTAGTGTTAATTGATCAGCGACGCAACTTCGAAAAAAACGCAAACAGAAACGACGCAAAGCGAGGTCTAGGTGTAATTAACTTGTAAAAGAAGTGGTTATTATATCTAGACCAAGCCACAGGATGTCAATCAAAGCGGATATCTTCGCCTTCGAATAGGAGCTGATTTCTATAGGCTTGCTGAGTCAGGCTATTGAAAATTGTTTCATCCATCATGTTAGCCGTAATGAAATGCTCTGTACCAGAATCCGCTCCAAAGCAAGCGCAAATCACATTCTTGATATAATTAGGAAAAAATGGGAAATCTTACAAATATAATTAACTTGTAAAAGAAGTGGTTATTATATCTAGACCAAGTCACAGGATGCCAACCAAAGCGGATATCTTCGCCTTTTAATAGGAGCTGATTTCTATAGTCGTGCTGAGTCAGGCTATTGAAACAAGTTTCATCCATCAGGATAGCCGTAATGACATGCTCTGTGCAAGAATCTATTAAAAAACACATTCTTGATATAATTAGGAAAAAATGGGAAATCTTACAAATATAATTAACTTGTAAAAGAAGTGGTTATTATATCTAGACCAAGTCACAGGATGCCAACCAAAGCGGATATCTTCGCCTTTTAATAGGAGCTGATTTCTATAGGCTTGCTGAGCCAGACTATTGATAAAGGTTTCATCCATCATGTTAGCCGTAATGACATGCTCTGTGCCAGAATCCTCTCTAACGCAAGCGCAAATCACATTCTTGATATAATTAGGAAAAAATGGGAAAGCTTACAAATATAATTAACTTGTAAAAGAAGTGGTTATTATATCTAGACCAAGCCACAGGATGTCAATCAAAGCGGATATCTTCGCCTTCGAATAGGAGCTGATTTCTATAGGCTTGCTGAGTCAGGCTATTGAAAATTGTTTCATCCATCATGTTAGCCGTAATGAAATGCTCTGTACCAGAATCCTCTCTAAAGCAAGCGCAAATCACATTCTTGATATAATTAGGAAAAAATGGGAAATCTTACAAATATAATTAACTGGTAAAAGCAGTGGTAATTGTATGTAGACCAAGTCACAGGATGCTAATCAAAGCGGATATCCTCGCCTCCGAATAGGAGCTGATTTCTATAGGCTTGCTGAGCCAGACTATTGAAAAAGGTTTCATCCATCATGTTAGCCGTAATGACATGCTCTGTGCCAGAATCCTCTCTAACGCAAGCGCAAATCACATTCCTGATATAATTAGGAAAAAATGGTAAATCTGACAAATATAATTAACTGGTAAAAGCAGTGGTAATTGTATCTAGACCAAGTCACAGGATGCCAATCAAAGCGGATATCTTCGCCTTTTAATAGGAGCTGATTTCTATAGGCTTGCTGAGTCAGGCTATTGAAAATTGTTTCATCCATCATGTTAGCCGTAATAAAATGCTCTGTACCAGAATCCTCTCTAAAGCAAGCGTAAATCACATTCTTGATATAATTAGGAAAAAATGGGAAAGCCTACAAATATAATTAACTTGTAAAAGAAGTGGTTATTATATCTAGACCAAGCCACAGGATGTCAATCAAAGCGGATATCTTCGCCTTCCAATAGGAGCTGATTTCTATAGGCTTGCTGAGTCAGGCTATTGAAAATTGTTTCATCCATCATGTTAGCCGTAATGAAATGCTCTGTACCAGAATCCTCTCTAACGCAAGCGCAAATCACATTCTTGATCTAATTAGGAAAAAATGGGAAATCTTACAAATATAATTAACTGGTAAAAGCAGTGGTAATTGTATCTAAACCAAGTCACAGGATGCCAATCAAAGCGCATATCTTCGCCTTTTAATAGGAGCTGTTTTTTATAGGCTTGCTGAATCAGGCTATTGAAAATTGTTTCATCCATCATGTTAGCCGTAATGAAACGCTCTGTGCAAGAATCCATGAAAATCACATTCTTGATATATTTAGGAAAAAATGGGAAAGCTTACAAATATAATTAACTGGTAAAAGCAGTGGTAATTGTATCTAAACCAAGTCACAGGATGCCAATCAAAGCGCATATCTTCGCCTTTTAATAGGAGCTGTTTTTTATAGGCTTGCTGAGTCAAGCTATTGATAATTGTTTCATCCATCATGTAAGCCGTAATAAAATGCTCTGTGCCAGAATCCATGAAAATCACATTCTTGATATAATTAGGAAAAAATGGGAAATCTTACAAATATAATTAACTGGTAAAAGCAGTGGTAATTGTATTTAGACCAAGTCACAGAATGCTAGTCAAAGCGGATATCTTCGCCTTCAAATAGGAGCTTATTTCTATAGGCTTGCTGAGCCAGACTATTGAAAAAGGTTTCATCCATCATGTAAGCCGTAATGACATGCTCTGTGCCAGAATCCTCTCTAACGCAAGCGCAAATCACATTCTTGATATAATTAGGAAAAAATGGGAAATCTTACAAATATAATTAACTGGTAAAAGCAGTGGTAATTGTATCTAGACCAAGTCACAGGATGCCAATCAAAGCGGATATCTTCGCCTTCGAATAGGAGCTGATTTCTATAGGCTTGCTGAGTCAGGCTATTGAAAATTGTTTCATCCATCATGTTAGCCGTAATGAAATGCTCTGTGCCAGAATCCTCTCTAACGCAAGCGCAAATCACATTCTTGATCTAATTAGGAAAAAATGGGAAATCTTACAAATATAATTAACTGGTAAAAGCAGTGGTAATTGTATCTAAACCAAGTCACAGGATGCCAATCAAAGCGCATATCTTCGCCTTTTAATAGGAGCTGATTTTTATAGGCTTGCTGAGTCAGGCTATTGAAAATTGTTTCATCCATCATGTTAGCCGTAATGAAATGCTCTGTGCAAGAATCCATGAAAATCACATTCTTGATATATTTAGGAAAAAATGGGAAAGCTTACAAATATAATTAACTGGTAAAAGCAGTGGTAATTGTATCTAAACCAAGTCACAGGATGCCAATCAAAGCGCATATCTTCGCCTTTTAATAGGAGCTGTTTTTTATAGGCTTGCTGAGTCAAGCTATTGATAATTGTTTCATCCATCATGTAAGCCGTAATAAAATGCTCTGTGCCAGAATCCATGAAAATCACATTCTTGATATAATTAGGAAAAAATGGGAAAGCTTACAAATATAATTAACTTGTAAAAGAAGTGTTTATTATATCTAGACCAAGCCACAGGATGTCAATCAAAGCGGATATCTTCGCCTTCGAATAGAAGCCGATTTCTATAGGCTTGCTGAGTCAGGCTATTGAAAATTGTTTCATCCATCATGTTAGCCGTAATGAAATGCTCTGTGCCAGAATCCTCTCTAAAGCAAGCGCAAATCACATTCTTGATATAATTAGGAAAAAATGGGAAATCTTACAAATATAATTAACTGGTAAAAGCAGTGGTAATTGTATCTAGACCAAGTCACAGAATGCTAGTCAAAGCGGATATCTTCGCCTTCGAATAGGAGCTGATTTCTATAGGCTTGCTGAGCCAGACTATTGAAAAAGGTTTCATCCATCATGTAAGCCGTAATGACATGCTCTGTGCCAGAATCCTCTCTAACGCAAGCGCAAATCACATTCTTGATATAATTAGGAAAAAATGGGAAATCTTACAAATATAATTAACTGGTAAAAGCAGTGGTAATTGTATCTAGACCAAGTCACAGGATGCCAATCAAAGCGGATATCTTCGCCTTCGAATAGGAGCTGATTTTTATAGGCTTGCTGAGCCAGGCTATTGATAAATGTTTCATCCATCATGTTAGCCGTAATGACATGCTCTGTGCCAGAATCCTCTCTAACGCAAATGAAAATCACATTCTTGATATAATTAGGAAAAAATGGGAAAGCTTACAAATATAATTAACTTGTAAAAGAAGTGGTTATTATATCTAGACCAAGCCACAGGATGTCAATCAAAGCGGATATCTTCGCCTTCGAATAGGAGCTGATTTCTATAGGCTTGCTGAGTCAGGCTATTGAAAATTGTTTCATCCATCATGTTAGCCGTAATGAAATGCTCTGTACCAGAATCCTCTCTAAAGCAAGCGCAAATCACATTCTTGATATAATTAGGAAAAAATGGGAAATCTTACAAATATAATTAACTGGTAAAAGCAGTGGTAATTGTATCTAGACCAAGTCACAGGATGCTAATCAAAGCGGATATCTTCGCCTTCGAATAGGAGCTGATTTCTATAGGCTTGCTGAGCCAGACTATTGAAAAAGGTTTCATCCATCATGTTAGCCGTAATGACATGCTCTGTGCCAGAATCCTCTCTAACGCAAGCGCAAATCACATTCTTGATATAATTAGGAAAAAATGGGAAATCTTACAAATATAATTAACTGGTAAAAGCAGTGGTAATTGTATCTAGACCAAGTCACAGGATGCCAATCAAAGCGGATATCTTCGCCTTTTAATAGGAGCTGATTTCTATAGGCTTGCTGAGTCAGGCTATTGAAAATTGTTTCATCCATCATGTTAGCCGTAATGAAATGCTCTGTGCCAGAATCCTCTCTAAAGCAAGCGCAAATCACATTCTTGATATAATTAGGAAAAAATGGGAAAGCTTACAAATATAATTAACTTGTAAAAGAAGTGGTTATTATATCTAGACCAAGTCACAGGATGCCAATCAAAGCGGATATCTTCGCCTTCGAATAGGAGCTGATTTCTATAGGCTTGCTGAGCCAGACTATTGAAAATTGTTTCATCCATCATGTTAGCCGTAATGAAATGCTCTGTGCCAGAATCCTCTCTAACGCAAGCGCAAATCACATTCTTGATCTAATTAGGAAAAAATGGGAAATCTTACAAATATAATTAACTGGTAAAAGCAGTGGTAATTGTATCTATACCAAGTCACAGGATGCCAATCAAAGCGGATATCTTCGCCTTTTAATAGGAGCTGATTTTTATAGGCTTGCTGAGTCAGGCTATTGAAAATTGTTTCATCCATCATGTTAGCCGTAATGAAACGCTCTGTGCCAGAATCCTCTCTAATGAAAATCACATTCTTGATATAATTAGGAAAAAATGGGAAAGCTTACAAATATAATTAACTGGTAAAAGAAGTGGTTATTATAGCTAAACCAAGTCACATGAAGCAAATAAAAGCGGATATCTTCGCCTTTTAATAGGAGCTGATTTCTATAGGCTTGCTGAGTCAGGCTATTGATAATTGTTTCATCCATCATGTTAGCCGTAATGAAATGCTCTGTGCCAGAATCCTCTCTAATGAAAATCACATTCTTGATATAATTAGGAAAAAATGGGAAAGCTTACAAATATAATTAACTTGTAAAAGAAGTGGTTATTATATCTAGACCAAGCCACAGGATGTCAATCAAAGCGGATATCTTCGCCTTCGAATAGGAGCTGATTTCTATAGGCTTGCTGAGTCAGGCTATTGAAAATTGTTTCATCCATCATGTTAGCCGTAATGAAATGCTCTGTGCCAGAATCCTCTCTAAAGCAAGCGCAAATCACATTCTTGATATAATTAGGAAAAAATGGGAAATCTTACAAATATAATTAACTGGTAAAAGCAGTGGTAATTGTATCTAGACCAAGTCACAGAATGCTAGTCAAAGCGGATATCTTCGCCTTCGAATAGGAGCTGATTTCTATAGGCTTGCTGAGCCAGACTATTGAAAAAGGTTTCATCCATCATGTTAGCCGTAATGACATGCTCTGTGCCAGAATCCTCTCTAACGCAAGCGCAAATCACATTCTTGATATAATTAGGAAAAAATGGGAAATCTTACAAATATAATTAACTGGTAAAAGCAGTGGTAATTATATCTAGACCAAGTCACAGGATGCCAATCAAAGCGGATATCTTCGCCTTTTAATAGGAGCTGATTTCTATAGGCTTGCTGAGTCAGGCTATTGAAAATTGTTTCATCCATCATGTTAGCCGTAATGAAATGCTCTGTGCCAGAATCCTCTCTAAAGCAAGCGCAAATCACATTCTTGATATAATTAGGAAAAAATGGGAAATCTTACAAATATAATTAACTGGTAAAAGCAGTGGTTATTATATCTAGACCAAGTCACAGGATGCCAATCAAAGCGGATATCTTCGCCTTCGAATAGGAGCTGATTTCTATAGGCTTGCTGAGTCAGACTATTGAAAAAGGTTTCATCCATCATGTTAGCCGTAATGAAATGCTCTGTGCCAGAATCCTCTCTAAAGCAAGCGCAAATCACATTCTTGATATAATTAGGAAAAAATGGGAAATCTTACAAATATAATTAACTGGTAAAAGCAGTGGTAATTGTATCTAGACCAAGTCACAGAATGCTAGTCAAAGCGGATATCTTCGCCTTCGAATAGGAGCTTATTTCTATAGGCTTGCTGAGCCAGACTATTGAAAAAGGTTTCATCCATCATGTTAGCCGTAATGACATGCTCTGTGCCAGAATCCTCTCTAACGCAAGCGCAAATCACATTCTTGATCTAATTAGGAAAAAATGGGAAATCTTACAAATATAATTAACTGGTAAAAGCAGTGGTAATTGTATCTAGACCAAGTCACAGGATGCCAATCAAAGCGGATATCTTCGCCTTCGAATAGGAGCTGATTTTTATAGGCTTGCTGAGCCAGGCTATTGAAACAAGTTTCATCCATCAGGTTAGCCGTAATGACATGCACTGTGCCAGAATCTATTAAAAAACACATTCTTGATATAATTATAAAAAAATGGGAAAACTTACAAATATAATTAACTTGTAAAAGAAGTGGTTATTATATCTAGACCAAGCCACAGGATGTCAATCAAAGCGGATATCTTCGCCTTCGAATAGGAGCCGATTTCTATAGGCTTGCTGAGCCAGACTATTTATAAAGGTTTCATCCATCATGTTAGCCGTAATGACATGCTCTGTGCCAGAATCCTCTCTAACGCAAGCGCAAATCACATTCTTGATATAATTAGGAAAAAATGGGAAATCTTACAAATATAATTAACTGGTAAAAGCAGTGGTAATTGTATCTAGACCAAGTCACAGGATGCCAATCAAAGCGGATATCTTCGCCTTCGAATAGGAGCTGATTTCTATAGGCTTGCTGAGTCAGGCTATTGAAACAAGTTTCATCCATCAGGTTAGCCGTAATGACATGCTCTGTGCCAGAATCCTATCTAAAAAACACATTCTTGATATAATTATAAAAAAATGGGAAAGCTTACAAATATAATTAACTTGTAAAAGAAGTGGTTATTATATCTAGACCAAGTCACAGGATGCCAATCAAAGCGGATATCTTCGCCTTCGAATAGGAGCTGATTTCTATAGGCTTGCTGAGTCAGGCTATTGAAAAAAGTTTCATCCATCATGTTAGCCGTAATGACATGCTCTGTGCCAGAATCCTCTCTAACGCAAGCGCAAATCACATTCTTGATATAATTAGGAAAAAATGGGAAATCTTACAAATATAATTAACTGGTAAAAGAAGTGGTTATTATATCTAGACCAAGTCACAGGATGCCAATCAAAGCGGATATCTTCGCCTTTTAATAGGAGCTGATTTCTATAGGCTTGCTGAGTCAGGCTATTGAAAATTGTTTCATCCATCATGTTGGCCGTAATGACATGCTCTGTGGCAGAATCCTCTCTAACGCAAGCGCAAATCACATTCTTGATATAATTAGGAAAAAATGGGAAAGCTTACAAATATAATTAACTTGTAAAAGAAGTGGTTATTATATCTAGACCAAGCCACAGGATGTCAATCAAAGCGGATATCTTCGCCTTCGAATAGGAGCTGATTTCTATAGGCTTGCTGAGTCAGGCTATTGAAAATTGTTTCATCCATCATGTTAGCCGTAATGACATGCTCTGTGCCAGAATCCTCTCTAACGCAAGCGCAAATCACATTCTTGATATAATTAGGAAAAAATGGGAAATCTTACAAATATAATTAACTGGTAAAAGCAGTGGTAATTGTATCTAGACCAAGTCACAGGATGCCAATCAAAGCGGATATCTTCGCCTTTTAATAGGAGCTGATTTCTATAGGCTTGCTGAGTCAGGCTATTGAAAATTGTTTCATCCATCATGTTAGCCGTAATGACATGCTCTGTGCCAGAATCCTCTCTAACGCAAACGCAAATCACATTCTTGATATAATTAGGAAAAAATGGGAAAGCTTACAAATATAATTAACTGGTAAAAGCAGTGGTAATTGTATCTAGACCAAGTCACAGGATGCTAATCAAAGCGGATATCTTCGCCTTCGAATAGGAGCTGATTTCTATAGGCTTGCTGAGCCAGACTATTGATAAAGGTTTCATCCATCATGTTAGCCGTAATGACATGCTCTGTGCCAGAATCCTCTCTAACGCAAGCGCAAATCACATTCTTGATATAATTAGGAAAAAATGGGAAATCTTACAAATATAATTAACTGGTAAAAGCAGTAGTAATTATATCTAGACTAAGTCACAGGATGCCAATCAAAGCGGTTTCCTTCGCCTTCGAATAGGAGCTGATTTCTATAGGCTTGCTGAGTCAGACTTTTGAAAAGGTTTCATCCATCATGTTAGCCGTAATGACATGCTCTGTGCCAGAATCCTTTCTAATGCAAATCACATTCTTGATACGTATCATTTTATAGCACTTGCACGAACATTATATAAAATCTGTTGTATTGTCGGTCATAGTACCAAAGTTTGGACTTTGCATTTTGACCATATGTGCATTGTTATTAAATTTAGCTTACAGGAGATCGAAAGGATACTTATCCAGCTTTGCCCTGAAAATTCAGACTTTGCTGCAATTGTTTTAATAACTGCTTCATTTCAATTGGGATATTATTCAGAAAGCGTTTCCGACCAGCGTTTTAGATTATTTTTATCATATGGAATATTGAACCAGCCCTTGGTTTCTCTATGAATTTATTATTTACCCGTAGCACATTTGCGGTATGATTGTGTGAAGCACGTTCTTGAAATTCTCCAATGGCGAGAATGAGAAGCTTACAAATATAATTAACTGGTAAAAGAAGTGGTTATTATAGCTAAACCAAGTCACAGGATGCTAGTCAAAGCGGATATCTTCGCCTTCGAATAGGAGCTTAATTCTATAGGCTTGCTGAGCCAGACTATTGAAAAAGGTTTCATCCATCATGTTAGCCGTAATGACATGCTCTGTGCCAGAATCCTCTCTAACGCAAGCGCAAATCACATTCTTGATCTAATTAGGAAAAAATGGGAAATCTTACAAATATAATTAACTGGTAAAAGCAGTGGTAATTGTATCTAGACCAAGTCACAGAATGCTAGTCAAAGCGGATATCTTCGCCTTTGAATAGGAGCTGATTTCTATAGTCGTGCTGAGTCAGGCTATTGAAACAAGTTTCATCCATCAGGTTAGCCGTAATGACATGTACTGTGCCAGAATCTATTAAAAAACACATTCTTGATATAATTTAAAAAAATGGGAAAGCTTACAAATATAATTAACTTGTAAAAGAAGTGGTTATTATATCTAGACCAAGTCACAGGATGCCAATCAAAGCGGATATCTTCGCCTTCGAATAGGAGCTGATTTCTATAGGCTTGCTGAGTCAGGCTATTGAAACAAGTTTCATCCATCAGGTTAGCCGTAATGACATGCTCTGTGCCAGAATCCTCTCTAACGCAAGCGGAAATCACATTCTTGATATAATTAGGAAAAAATGGGAAATCTTACAAATATAATTAACTTGTAAAAGAAGTGGTTATTATATCTAGACCAAGTCACAGGATGCCAATCAAAGCGGATATCTTCGCCTTTTAATAGGAGCTGATTTCTATAGGCTTGCTGAGTCAGGCTATTGAAAATTGTTTCATCCATCATGTTAGCCGTAATGACATGCTCTGTGCCAGAATCCTCTCTAACGCAAACGCAAATCACATTCTTGATATAATTAGGAAAAAATGGGAAAGCCTACAAATATAATTAACTGGTAAAAGAAGTGGTTATTATATCTAGACCAAGTCACAGGATGTCAATCAAAGCGGATATCTTCGCCTTCGAATAGGAGCTGATTTCTATAGGCTTGCTGAGTCAGGCTATTGAAAATTGTTTCATCCATCATGTTAGCCGTAATGACATGCTCTGTGCCAGAATCCTCTCTAACGCAAGCGCAAATCACATTCTTGATATAATTAGGAAAAAATGGGAAATCTTACAAATATAATTAACTGGTAAAAGCAGTGGTAATTGTATCTAGACCAAGTCACAGGATGCCAATCAAAGCGGATATCTTCGCCTTTTAATAGGAGCTGATTTCTATAGGCTTGCTGAGTCAGGCTATTGAAAATTGTTTCATCCATCATGTTAGCCGTAATGACATGCTCTGTGCCAGAATCCTCTCTAACGCAAACGCAAATCACATTCTTGATATAATTAGGAAAAAATGGGAAAGCTTACAAATATAATTAACTGGTAAAAGCAGTGGTAATTGTATCTAGACCAAGTCACAGGATGCTAATCAAAGCGGATATCTTCGCCTTCGAATAGGAGCTGATTTCTATAGGCTTGCTGAGCCAGACTATTTATAAAGGTTTCATCCATCATGTTAGCCGTAATGACATGCTCTGTGCCAGAATCCTCTCTAACGCAAGCGCAAATCACATTCTTGATATAATTAGGAAAAAATGGGAAATCTTACAAATATAATTAACTGGTAAAAGCAGTAGTAATTATATCTAGACTAAGTCACAGGATGTCAATCAAAGCGGATATCTTCGCCTTCGAATAGGAGCCGATTTCTATAGGCTTGCTGAGCCAGACTATTTGAAAAGGTTTCATCCATCATGTTAGCCGTAATGACATGCTCTGTGCCAGAATCCTTTCTAATGCAAATCACATTCTTGATACTATATTTTATAGCACTTGACGAAATTATATAAAATCTGTTGTATTGTCGGTCATAGTACCAAAGTTTGGACTTTGCATTTTGACCATATGTGCATTGTTATTAAATTTAGCTTACAGGAGATCGAAAGGATACTTATCCAGCTTTGCCCTGAAAATTCAGACTTTGCTGCAATTGTTTTAATAACTGCTTCATTTCAATTGGGATATTATTCAGAAAGCGTTTCCGACCAGCGTTTTAGATTATTTTTATCATATGGAATATTGAACCAGCCCTTGGTTTCTCTATGAATTTATTATTTACCCGTAGCACATTTGCGGTATTGATTGTGGTGAAGCACGTTCTTGAAATTCTCCAATGGCGAGAATGAGAAGCTTACAAATATAATTAACTGGTAAAAGAAGTGGTTATTATAGCTAAACCAAGTCACAGGATGCTAGTCAAAGCGGATATCTTCGCCTTCGAATAGGAGCTTAATTCTATAGGCTTGCTGAGCCAGACTATTGAAAAAGGTTTCATCCATCATGTTAGCCGTAATGACATGCTCTGTGCCAGAATCCTCTCTAACGCAAGCGCAAATCACATTCTTGATCTAATTAGGAAAAAATGGGAAATCTTACAAATATAATTAACTGGTAAAAGCAGTGGTAATTGTATCTAGACCAAGTCACAGAATGCTAGTCAAAGCGCATTCCTTCGCCTTTCAATGGGAGCTGATTTCTATAGTCGTGCTGAGTCAGGCTATTGAAAATTGTTTCATCCATCATGTTAGCCGTAATGACATGCTCTGTGCCAGAATCCTCTCTAACGCAAGCGCAAATCACATTCTTGATATAATTAGGAAAAAATGGGAAAGCTTACAAATATAATTAACTGGTAAAAGAAGTGGTTATTATATCTAGACCAAGCCACAGGATGCCAATCAAAGCGGATATCTTCGCCTTCGAATAGGAGCTGATTTCTATAGGCTTGCTGAGTCAGGCTATTGAAAATTGTTTCATCCATCATGTTAGCCGTAATGACATGCTCTGTGCCAGAATCCTCTCTAACGCAAACGCAAATCACATTCTTGATATAATTAGGAAAAAATGGGAAAGCCTACAAATATAATTAACTTGTAAAAGAAGTGGTTATTATATCTAGACCAAGCCACAGGATGTCAATCAAAGCGGATATCTTCGCCTTTCAATAGGAGCTGATTTCTATAGGGTTGCTGAGTCAGACTATTGAAAATTGTTTCATCCATCATGTTGGCCGTAATGACATGCTCTGTGCCAGAATCCTCTCTAACGCAAGCGCAAATCACATTCTTGATATAATTAGGAAAAAATGGGAAATCTTACAAATATAATTAACTGGTTAAAGCAGTGGTAATTGTATCTAGACCAAGTCACAGGATGCCAATCAAAGCGGATATCTTCGCCTTTTAATAGGAGCTGATTTCTATAGGCTTGCTGAGTCAGGCTATTGAAAATTGTTTCATCCATCATGTTAGCCGTAATGACATGCTCTGTGCCAGAATCCTCTCTAACGCAAACGCAAATCACATTCTTGATATAATTAGGAAAAAATGGGAAAGCCTACAAATATCATTAACTGGTAAAAGCAGTGGTAATTATATCTAGACCAAGCCACAGGATGCTAATCAAAGCGGATATCTTCGCCTTCGAATAGGAGCTGATTTCTATAGGCTTGCTGAGCCAGACTATTGAAAAAGGTTTCATCCATCATGTTAGCCGTAATGACATGCTCTGTGCCAGAATCCTCTCTAACGCAAGCGCAAATCACATTCTTGATATAATTAGGAAAAAATGGGAAATCTTACAAATATAATTAACTGGTAAAAGCAGTGGTAATTGTATCTAGACCAAGTCACAGGATGCCAATCAAAGCGGATATCTTCGCCTTTTAATAGGAGCTGATTTCTATAGGCTTGCTGAGTCAGGCTATTGAAAATTGTTTCATCCATCATGTTAGCCGTAATGAAATGCTCTGTGCCAGAATCCTCTCTAAAGCAAGCGCAAATCACATTCTTGATATAATTAGGAAAAAATGGTAAATCTGACATATATAATTAACTGGTAAAAGAAGTGGTTATTATATCTAGACCAAGTCACAGGATGCCAATCAAAGCGGATATCTTCGCCTTTTAATAGGAGCTGATTTCTATAGGCTTGCTGAGTCAGGCTATTGAAAAATGTTTCATCCATCATGTTAGCCGTAATGACATGCTCTGTGCCAGAATCCTCTCTAACGCAAGCGCAAATCACATTCTTGATATAATTAGGAAAAAATGGGAAATCTTACAAATATAATTAACTGGTAAAAGCAGTGGTAATTGTATCTAGACCAAGTCACAGAATGCTAGTCAAAGCGGATATCTTCGCCTTCGAATAGGAGCTTATTTCTATAGGCTTGCTGAGCCAGACTATTGAAAAAGGTTTCATCCATCATGTTAGCCGTAATGACATGCTCTGTGCCAGAATCCTCTCTAACGCAAGCGCAAATCACATTCTTGATATAATTAGGAAAAAATGGGAAATCTTACAAATATAATTAACTGGTAAAAGCAGTGGTAATTGTATCTAGACCAAGTCACAGGATGCCAATCAAAGCGGATATCTTCGCCTTCGAATAGGAGCTGATTTTTATAGGCTTGCTGAGCCAGGCTATTGAAACAAGTTTCATCCATCAGGTTAGCCGTAATGACATGCACTGTGCCAGAATCTATTAAAAAACACATTCTTGATATAATTATAAAAAAATGGGAAAACTTACAAATATAATTAACTTGTAAAAGAAGTGGTTATTATATCTAGACCAAGCCACAGGATGTCAATCAAAGCGGATATCTTCGCCTTCGAATAGGAGCCGATTTCTATAGGCTTGCTGAGCCAGACTATTTATAAAGGTTTCATCCATCATGTTAGCCGTAATGACATGCTCTGTGCCAGAATCCTCTCTAACGCAAGCGCAAATCACATTCTTGATATAATTAGGAAAAAATGGGAAATCTTACAAATATAATTAACTGGTAAAAGCAGTAGTAATTATATCTAGACTAAGTCACAGGATGCCAATCAAAGCGGTTTCCTTCGCCTTCGAATAGGAGCTGATTTCTATAGGCTTGCTGAGTCAGGCTATTGAAAATTGTTTCATCCATCATGTTAGCCGTAATGAAATGCTCTGTGCCAGAATCCATGAAAATCACATTCTTGATACTAATTTTATAGACTTGAAAATTATATAAAATCTGTTGTATTGTCGGTATAGTACAAAGTTTGGACTTTGCATTTTGAATATGTGCATTTTATTAAATTTAGCTTACAGGAGATCGAAAGGATCTTATCACTTTGCCTGAAAATTCAGACTTTGCTGCAATTGTTTTAATAACTGCTTCATTTCAATTGGGATATTTAAAGGTTTCCGACCAGTTTTAGATTATTTTTATATATGGAATTTGAACAGCCCGGTTTCTCTAATTATTATTTACCCTAGAATTGTATAAAGCACGTTCTTGAAATTAATGGAAAAAATGGGAAAGCTTACAAATATAATTAACTGGTAAAAGAAGTGGTTATTATAGCTAAACCAAGTCACAGGATGCTAGTCAAAGCGGATATCTTCGCCTTCGAATAGGAGCTTAATTCTATAGGCTTGCTGAGCCAGACTATTGAAAAAGGTTTCATCCATCATGTTAGCCGTAATGACATGCTCTGTGCCAGAATCCTCTCTAACGCAAGCGCAAATCACATTCTTGATCTAATTAGGAAAAAATGGGAAATCTTACAAATATAATTAACTGGTAAAAGCAGTGGTAATTGTATCTAGACCAAGTCACAGAATGCTAATCAAAGCGGATATCTTCGCCTTTGAATAGGAGCTGATTTCTATAGGCTTGCTGAGTCAGGCTATTGAAACAAGTTTCATCCATCAGGTTAGCCGTAATGACATGCACTGTGCCAGAATCCTATTAAAAAACACATTCTTGATATAATTATAAAAAAATGGGAAAGCTTACAAATATAATTAACTTGTAAAAGAAGTGGTTATTATATCTAGACCAAGTCACAGGATGCCAATCAAAGCGGATATCTTCGCCTTCGAATAGGAGCTGATTTCTATAGGCTTGCTGAGTCAGGCTATTGAAAAAAGTTTCATCCATCAGGTTAGCCGTAATGACATGCTCTGTGCCAGAATCCTATCTAAGCAAAACACATTCTTGATATAATTAGGAAAAAATGGGAAATCTTACAAATATAATTAACTTGTAAAAGAAGTGGTTATTATATCTAGACCAAGTCACAGGATGCCAACCAAAGCGGATATCTTCGCCTTCGAATATCTATAGCTGAGTCAGGCTATTGAAAATTGTTTCATCCATCATGTTAGCCGTAATGACATGCTCTGTGCCAGAATCCTCTCTAACGCAAACGCAAATCACATTCTTGATATAATTAGGAAAAAATGGGAAAGCCTACAAATATAATTAACTTGTAAAAGAAGTGGTTATTATCAATCAAAGCGGATATCTTCGCCTTCGAATAGGAGCTGATTTCTATAGGCTTGCTGAGTCAGGCTATTGAAAATTGTTTCATCCATCATGTTAGCCGTAATGAAATGCTCTGTGCCAGAATCCTCTCTAAAGCAAGCGCAAATCACATTCTTGATATAATTAGGAAAAAATGGGAAATCTTACAAATATAATTAACTGGTAAAAGCAGTGGTAATTGTATCTAGACCAAGTCACAGAATGCTAGTCAAAGCGGATATCTTCGCCTTCGAATAGGAGCTTATTTCTATAGGCTTGCTGAGCCAGACTATTGAAAAAGGTTTCATCCATCATGTTAGCCGTAATGACATGCTCTGTGCCAGAATCCTCTCTAACGCAAGCGCAAATCACATTCTTGATCTAATTAGGAAAAAATGGGAAATCTTACAAATATAATTAACTGGTAAAAGCAGTGGTAATTGTATCTAGACCAAGTCACAGGATGCCAATCAAAGCGCATATCTTCGCCTTTTAATAGGAGCTGATTTTTATAGGCTTGCTGAGTCAGGCTATTGAAAATTGTTTCATCCATCATGTTAGCCGTAATGAAACGCTCTGTGCCAGAATCCTCTGTAATGAAAATCACATTCTTGATATAATTAGGAAAAAATGGGAAAGCTTACAAATATAATTAACTGGTAAAAGAAGTGGTTATTATAGCTAAACCAAGTCACATGAAGCAAATAAAAGCGGATATCTTCGCCTTTTAATAGGAGCTGATTTCTATAGGCTTGCTGAGTCAGGCTATTGATAATTGTTTCATCCATCATGTTAGCCGTAATGAAATGCTCTGTGCCAGAATCCTCTCTAATGAAAATCACATTCTTGATATAATTAGGGAAAAATGGGAAAGCTTACAAATATAATTAACTTGTAAAAGAAGTGGTTATTATATCTAGACCAAGTCACAGGATGTCAATCAAAGCGGATATCTTCGCCTTCGAATAGGAGCTGATTTCTATAGGCTTGCTGAGCCAGACTATTGAAAAAGGTTTCATCCATCATGTTAGCCGTAATGACATGCTCTGTGCCAGAATCCTCTCTAACGCAAGCGCAAATCACATTCTTGATATAATTAGGAAAAAATGGGAAATCTTACAAATATAATTAACTGGTAAAAGCAGTGGTTATTATATCTAGACCAAGTCACAGGATGCCAATCAAAGCGGATATCTTCGCCTTTTAATAGGAGCTGATTTCTATAGGCTTGCTGAGTCAGGCTATTGAAACAAGTTTCATCCATCAGGTTAGCCGTAATGACATGCTCTGTGCCAGAATCTATTAAAAATCACATTCTTGATATAATTAGGAAAAAATGGGAAATCTTACAAATATAATTAACTGGTAAAAGAAGTGGTAATTGTATCTAGACCAAGTCACAGAATGCTAGTCAAAGCGGATATCTTCGCCTTCGAATAGGAGCTTATTTCTATAGGCTTGCTGAGCCAGACTATTGAAAAAGGTTTCATCCATCGTGTAAGCCGTAATGACATGCTCTGTGCCAGAATCCATGAAAATCACATTCTTGATATAATTATAAAAAAATGGGAAAGCTTACAAATATAATTAACTGGTAAAAGAAGTGGTTATTACATCTAGACTAAGTCACATAATGCCAATCAAAGCGGTTTCCTTCGCCTTCGAATAGAAGCCGATTTCTATAGGCTTGCTGAGCCAGACTATTGAAAAAGGTTTCATCCATCATGTTAGCCGTAATGACTTGCTCTGTGCCAGAATCCTTTCCAATGCAAATCACATTCTTGATACGTATCATTTTATAGCACTTGCACGAACATTATATAAAATCTGTTGTATTGTCGGTCATAGTACCAAAGTTTGGACTTTGCATTTTGACCATATGTGCATTGTTATTAAAATTAGCTTACAGGAGATCGAAAGGATACTTATCCAGCTTTGCGCTGAAAATTCAGACTTTGCTGCAATTGTTTTAATAACTGCTTCATTTCAATTGGGATATTATTCAGAAAGCGTTTCCGACCAGCGTTTTAGATTATTTTTATCATATGGAATATTGAACCAACCCTTGGTTTCTCTATGAATTTATTATTTACCCGTAGCACATTTGCAGTATTGATTGTAGTGAGGCACGTTCTTGAAATTCTCTAATGATGAGAATGAGAAGCTTACAAATATAATTAACTGGTAAAAGAAGTGGTAATTATATCTAGACCAAGTCACAGGATGTCAATCAAAGCGGATATCTTCGCCTTTTAATAGGAGCTGATTTCTATAGTCTTGCTGAGTCAGGCTATTGAAACAAGTTTCATCCATCAGGATAGCCGTAATGACATGCTCTGTGCCAGAATCCATGAAAATCACATTCTTGATATAATTAGGAAAAAATGGGAAAGCTTACAAATATAATTAACTGGTAAAAGAAGTGGTTATTATAGCTAAACCAAGTCACATGAAGCAAATAAAAGCGGATATCTTCGCCTTTTAATAGGAGCTGATTTCTATAGGCTTGCTGAGTCAGGCTATTGATAATTGTTTCATCCATCATGTTAGCCGTAATGAAATGCTCTGTGCCAGAATCCTCTGTAAAGCAAGCGCTAATCACATTCTTGATATAATTAGGAAAAAATGGGAAAGCTTACAAATATAATTAACTGGTAAAAGAAGTGGTTATTATAGCTAAACCAAGTCACAGGATGCCAATCAAAGCGCATATCTTCGCCTTTTAATAGGAGCTGATTTTTATAGGCTTGCTGAATCAGGCTATTGAAAATTGTTTCATCCATCATGTTAGCCGTAATGACATGCTCTGTGCCAGAATCTATTAAAGCGCAAACACATTCTTGATATAATTAGGAAAAAATGGGAAAGCTTACAAATATAATTAACTGGTAAAAGAAGTGGTTATTATAGCTAAACCAAGTCACAGGATGCCAATCAAAGCGCATATCTTCGCCTTTTAATAGGAGCTGATTTTTATAGGCTTGCTGAATCAGGCTATTGAAAATTGTTTCATCCATCATGTTAGCCGTAATGACATGCTCTGTGCCAGAATCTATTAAAGAAACACATTCTTGATATAATTAGGAAAAAATGGGAAATCTTACAAATATAATTAACTGGTAAAAGAAGTGGTTATTATATCTAGACCAAGTCACAGGATGCCAATCAAAGCGGATATCTTCGCCTTTTAATAGGAGCTGATTTCTATAGTCGTGCTGAGTCAGGCTATTGAAACAAGTTTCATCCATCAGGATAGCCCTAATGACATGCTCTGTGCCAGAATCCATGAAAATCACATTCTTGATATAATTATAAAAATATGGGAAAGCTTACAAATATAATTAACTGGTAAAAGAAGTGGTTATTATAGCTAAACCAAGTCACAGGATGCCAATCAAAGCGCATATCTTCGCCTTTTAATAGGAGCTGATTTTTATAGGCTTGCTGAATCAGGCTATTGAAAATTGTTTCATCCATCATGTTAGCCGTAATGACATGCTCTGTGCCAGAATCCTCTCTAACGCAAGCGCAAATCACATTCTTGATATAATTAGGAAAAAATGGGAAATCTTACAAATATAATTAACTGGTAAAAGAAGTGGTTATTATATCTAGACCAAGTCACAGGATGCCAACCAAAGCGGATATCTTCGCCTTTTAATAGGAGCTGATTTCTATAGGCTTGCTGAGTCAGGCTATTGAAACAAGTTTCATCCATCATGTTAGCCGTAATGACATGCTCTGTGCCAGAATCCATGAAAATCACATTCTTGATCTAATTAGGAAAAAATGGGAAAGCTTACAAATATAATTAACTGGTAAAAGAAGTGGTTATTACATCTAGACCAAGTCACAGGATGCCAATCAAAGCGCATATCTTCGCCTTTTAATAGGAGCTGATTTTTATAGGCTTGCTGAGTCAGGCTATTGAAAATTGTTTCATCCATCATGTTAGCCGTAATGAAATGCTCTGTGCCAGAATCCATGAAAATCACATTCTTGATATAATTAGGAAAAAATGGGAAAGCTTACAAATATAATTAACTGGTAAAAGAAGTGGTTATTATAGCTAAACCAAGTCACAGGATGCCAATCAAAGCGGATATCTTCGCCTTCGAATAGGAGCTTAATTCTATAGGCTTGCTGAGCCAGACTATTGAAAAAGGTTTCATCCATCATGTTAGCCGTAATGACATGCTCTGTGCCAGAATCCTCTCTAACGCAAGCGCAAATCACATTCTTGATATAATTAGGAAAAAATGGGAAATCTTACAAATATAATTAACTGGTAAAAGCAGTAGTAATTATATCTAGACTAAGTCACAGGATGCCAATCAAAGCGGTTTCCTTCGCCTTCGAATAGGAGCTGATTTCTATAGGCTTGCTGAGCCAGACTCTTTGAAAAGGTTTCATCCATCATGTTAGCCGTAATGACATGCTCTGTGCCAGAATCCTTTCTAAAATGCAAATCACATTCTTGATACGTATCATTTTATAGCACTTGCACGAACATTATATAAAATCTGTTGTATTGAACCAGCCCTTGGTTTCTCTATGAATTTATTATTTACCCGTAGAACATTTGCGGTATTGATTGTAGTGAGGCACGTTCTTGAAATTCTCTAATGATGAAAAAATGAGAAAGCTTACAAATATAATTAACTGGTAAAAGAAGTGGTTATTATATCTAGACCAAGTCACAGGATGCCAATCAAAGCGGATATCTTCGCCTTTGAATAGGAGCTGATTTCTATAGTCTTGCTGAGTCAGGCTATTGAAACAAGTTTCATCCATCAGGTTAGCCGTAATGACATGCTCTGTGCCAGAATCTATTAAAAAACACATTCTTGATATAATTAGGAAAAAATGGGAAATCTTACAAATATAATTAACTTGTAAAAGAAGTGGTTATTATATCTAGACCAAGTCACAGGATGCCAATCAAAGCGGATATCTTCGCCTTCGAATAGGAGCTGATTTCTATAGGCTTGCTGAGTCAGGCTATTGAAAAATGTTTCATCCATCATGTTAGCCGTAATGACATGCTCTGTGCCAGAATCCTCTCTAACGCAAGCGCAAATCACATTCTTGATATAATTAGGAAAAAATGGGAAAGCTTACAAATATAATTAACTTGTAAAAGAAGTGGTTATTATATCTAGACCAAGTCACAGGATGTCAATCAAAGCGGATATCTTCGCCTTCGAATAGGAGCTGATTTCAATAGTCGTGCTGAGTCAGGCTATTGAAAATTGTTTCATCCATCATGTTAGCCGTAATGACATGCTCTGTGCCAGAATCCTCTCTAACGCAAGCGCAAATCACATTCTTGATATAATTAGGAAAAAATGGGAAATCTTACAAATATAATTAACTGGTAAAAGAAGTGGTTATTATATCTAGACCAAGTCACAGGATGCCAATCAAAGCGGATATCTTCGCCTTTTAATAGGAGCTGATTTCTATAGGCTTGCTGAGTCAGGCTATTGAAACAAGTTTCATCCATCATGTTAGCCGTAATGACATGCTCTGTGCCAGAATCCTCTCTAACGCAAGCGCAAATCACATTCTTGATATAATTAGGAAAAAATGGGAAAGCTTACAAATATAATTAACTGGTAAAAGAAGTGGTTATTATAGCTAGACCAAGTCACAGGATGTCAATCAAAGCGGATATCTTCGCCTTCGAATAGGAGCTGATTTCAATAGTCGTGCTGAGTCAGGCTATTGAAAATTGTTTCATCCATCATGTTAGCCGTAATGACATGCTCTGTGCCAGAATCCTCTCTAACGCAAGCGCAAATCACATTCTTGATATAATTAGGAAAAAATGGGAAATCTTACAAATATAATTAACTTGTAAAAGAAGTGGTTATTATATCTAGACCAAGTCACAGGATGCCAATCAAAGCGGATATCTTCGCCTTTGAATAGGAGCTGATTTCTATAGGCTTGCTGAGTCAGGCTATTGAAACAAGTTTCATCCATCAGGTTAGCCGTAATGACATGCTCTGTGCCAGAATCTATTAAAAAACACATTCTTGATATAATTAGGAAAAAATGGGAAATCTTACAAATATAATTAACTTGTAAAAGAAGTGGTTATTATATCTAGACCAAGTCACAGGATGCCAATCAAAGCGGATATCTTCGCCTTTTAATAGGAGCTGATTTCTATAGGCTTGCTGAGTCAGGCTATTGAAAAAAGTTTCATCCATCATGTTAGCCGTAATGACATGCTCTGTGCCAGAATCCTCTCTAATGAAAAATCACATTCTTGATATAATTAGGAAAAAATGGGAAAGCTTACAAATATAATTAACTGGTAAAAGAAGTGGTTATTATATCTAGACCAAGTCACAGGATGCCAATCAAAGCGGATATCTTCGCCTTTTAATAGGAGCTGATTTTTATAGGCTTGCTGAGTCAGGCTATTGAAAATTGTTTCATCCATCATGTTAGCCGTAATGAAATGCTCTGTGCCAGAATCCTCTCTAATGAAAATCACATTCTTGATATAATTAGGAAAAAATGGGAAGGCTTACAAATATAATTAACTGGTAAAAGAAGTGGTTATTATAGCTAAACCAAGTCACAAGATGCTAGTCAAAGCGGATATCTTCGCCTTTTAATAGGAGCTTAATTCTATAGGCTTGCTGAGCCAGGCTATTGAAACAAGTTTCATCCATCAGGTTAGCCGTAATGACATGCTCTGTGCCAGAATCCTATTAAAAAACACATTCTTGATATAATTAGGAAAAAATGGAAAATCTTACAAATATAATTAACTTGTAAAAGAAGTGGTTATTATATCTAGACCAAGTCACAGGATGTCAATCAAAGCGGATATCTTCGCCTTCGAATAGAAGCCGATTTCTATAGGCTTGCTGAGCCAGACTATTGAAAAAGGTTTCATCCATCATGTTAGCCGTAATGACATGCTCTGTGCCAGAATCCTCTCTAACGCAAGCGCAAATCACATTCTTGATATAATTAGGAAAAAATGGGAAATCTGACATATATAATTAACTGGTAAAAGAAGTGGTTATTATATCTAGACCAAGTCACAGGATGCCAATCAAAGCGGATATCTTCGCCTTTTAATAGGAGCTGATTTCTATAGGCTTGCTGAGCCAGGCTATTGAAACAAGTTTCATCCATCAGGTTAGCCGTAATGACATGCACTGTGCCAGAATCTATTAAAAAACACATTCTTGATATAATTAGGAAAAAATGGGAAAGCTTACAAATATAATTAACTTGTAAAAGAAGTGGTTATTATATCTAGACCAAGTCACAGGATGCCAATCAAAGCGGATATCTTCGCCTTCGAATAGGAGCTGATTTCTATAGGCTTGCTGAGCCAGACTATTGAAAAAGGTTTCATCCATCATGTTAGCCGTAATGACATGCTCTGTGCCAGAATCCTCTCTAACGCAAGCGCAAATCACATTCTTGATATAATTAGGAAAAAATGGGAAATCTTACAAATATAATTAACTTGTAAAAGAAGTGGTTATTATATCTAGACCAAGTCACAGGATGCCAATCAAAGCGGATATCTTCGCCTTTTAATAGGAGCTGATTTCTATAGGCTTGCTGAGCCAGGCTATTGAAACAAGTTTCATCCATCAGGTTAGCCGTAATGACATGCTCTGTGCCAGAATCTATTAAAAAACACATTCTTGATATAATTAGGAAAAAATGGGAAATCTTACAAATATAATTAACTTGTAAAAGAAGTGGTAATTATATCTAGACCAAGTCACAGGATGCCAATCAAAGCGGTTTCCTTCGCCTTCGAATAGGAGCCGATTTCTATAGGCTTGCTGAGCCAGACTATTGAAAAAGGTTTCATCCATCATGTTAGCCGTAATGACATGCTCTGTGCCAGAATCCTCTCTAACGCAAGCGCAAATCACATTCTTGATATAATTAGGAAAAAATGGGAAATCTTACAAATATAATTAACTGGTAAAAGAAGTGGTTATTATATCTAGACCAAGTCACAGGATGCCAATCAAAGCGGATATCTTCGCCTTTTAATAGGAGCTGATTTCTATAGGCTTGCTGAGTCAGGCTATTGAAACAAGTTTCATCCATCATGTTAGCCGTAATGACATGCTCTGTGCCAGAATCCTCTCTAACGCAAGCGCAAATCACATTCTTGATATAATTAGGAAAAAATGGAAAATCTTACAAATATAATTAACTGGTAAAAGAAGTGGTTATTATATCTAGACCAAGCCACAGGATGCCAATCAAAGCGGATATCTTCGCCTTTTAATAGGAGCTGATTTCTATAGGCTTGCTGAGTCAGGCTATTGAAAATTGTTTCATCCATCATGTTAGCCGTAATGACATGCTCTGTGCCAGAATCCATGAAAATCACATTCTTGATATAATTAGGAAAAAATGGGAAGGCTTACAAATATAATTAACTGGTAAAAGAAGTGGTTATTATAGCTAAACCAAGTCACAAGATGCTAGTCAAAGCGGATATCTTCGCCTTTTAATAGGAGCTTAATTCTATAGGCTTGCTGAGCCAGACTATTGAAAAAGGTTTCATCCATCATGTTAGCCGTAATGACATGCTCTGTGCCAGAATCCTCTCTAACGCAAGCGCAAATCACATTCTTGATATAATTAGGAAAAAATGGGAAATCTTACAAATATAATTAACTGGTAAAAGCAGTAGTATTTATATCTAGACTAAGTCACAGGATGCCAATCAAAGCGGTTTTCTTCGCCTTCGAATAGGAGCTGATTTCTATAGGCTTGCTGAGCCAGACTCTTTGAAAAGGTTTCATCCATCATGTTAGCCGTAATTACATGCTCTGTGCCAGAATCCTTTCTAACAAGCGCAAATCACATTCTTGATAGTATCATTTTATAGCACTTGCACGAACATTATATAAAATCTGTTGTATTGAACCAGCCGTTGGTTTCTCTATGAATTTATTATTTACCCGTAGAACATTCTCTAATGATGAGAATGAGAAGCTTACAAATATAATTAACTGGTAAAATAAATGGTTATTATATCTAGACCAAGTCACAGGATGACAATCAAAGCGGATATCTTCGCCTTTTAATAGGAGTTGATTTCTATAGTCTTGCTGAGTCAGGCTATTGAAACAAGTTTCATCCATCAGGTTAGCCGTAATGACATGCTCTGTGCCAGAATCTATTAAAAAACACATTCTTGATATAATTAGGAAAAAATGGGAAATCTTACAAATATAATTAACTTGTAAAAGAAGTGGTTATTATATCTAGACCAAGTCACAGGATGCCAATCAAAGCGGATATCTTCGCCTTTTAATAGGAGCTGATTTCTATAGGCTTGCTGAGTCAGGCTATTGAAAATTGTTTCATCCATCATGTTAGCCGTAATGACATGCTCTGTGCCAGAATCCTCTCTAACGCAAACGCAAATCACATTCTTGATATAATTAGGAAAAAATGGGAAAGCCTACAAATATAATTAACTTGTAAAAGAAGTGGTTATTATATCTAGACCAAGCCACAGGATGTCAATCAAAGCGGATATCTTCGCCTTCGAATAGGAGCTGATTTCTATAGGCTTGCTGAGTCAGGCTATTGAAAATTGTTTCATCCATCATGTTAGCCGTAATTAAATGCTCTGTACCAGAATCCTCTCTAAAGCAAGCGCAAATCACATTCTTGATATAATTAGGAAAAAATGGGAAATCTTACAAATATAATTAACTGGTAAAAGAAGTGGTAATTGTATCTAGACCAAGTCACAGGATGCTAATCAAAGCGGATATCTTCGCCTTCGAATAGGAGCTGATTTCTATAGGCTTGCTGAGCCAGACTATTGAAAAAGGTTTCATTCATCATATTAGCCGTAATGACATGCTCTGTGCCAGAATCCTCTCTAACGCAAGCGCAAATCACATTCCTGATATAATTAGGAAAAAATGGTAAATCTGACAAATATAATTAACTGGTAAAAGCAGTGGTAATTGTATCTAGACCAAGTCACAGGATGCCAATCAAAGCGGATATCTTCGCCTTTTAATAGGAGCTGATTTCTATAGGCTTGCTGAGCCAGACTATTGAAAAAGGTTTCATCCATCATGTAAGCCGTAATGACATGCTCTGTGCCAGAATCCTCTCTAACGCAAGCGCAAATCACATTCTTGATATAATTAGGAAAAAATGGGAAATCTTACAAATATAATTAACTGGTAAAAGAAGTGGTTATTATAGCTAAACCAAGTCACAGGATGCCAATCAAAGCGCATATCTTCGCCTTTTAATAGGAGCTGATTTTTATAGGCTTGCTGAGTCAGGCTATTGAAAATTGTTTCATCCATCATGTTAGCCGTAATGAAATGCTCTGTGCCAGAATCCATGAAAATCACATTCTTGATATAATTAGGAAAAAATGGGAAAGCTTACAAATATAATTAACTTGTAAAAGAAGTGGTTATTACATCTAGACCAAGCCACAGGATGTCAATCAAAGCGGATATCTTCGCCTTCGAATAGAAGCCGATTTCTATAGGCTTGCTGAGCCAGACTATTGAAAAAGGTTTCATCCATCATGTTAGCCGTAATGCCATGCTCTGTGCCAGAATCCTCTCTAACGCAAGCGCAAATCACATTCTTGATATAATTAGGAAAAAATGGGAAATCTTACAAATATAATTAACTTGTAAAAGAAGTGGTTATTATATCTAGACCAAGTCACAGGATGCCAACCAAAGCGGATATCTTCGCCTTTTAATAGGAGCTGATTTCTATAGTCGTGCTGAGCCAGGCTATTGAAACAAGTTTCATCCATCAGGATAGCCGTAATGACATGCTCTGTGCCAGAATCTATTAAAAAACACATTCTTGATATAATTAGGAAAAAATGGAAAATCTTACAAATATAATTAACTTGTAAAAGAAGTGGTAATTATATCTAGACCAAGTCACAGGATGCCAATCGAAGCGGTTTCCTTCGCCTTCGAATAGAAGCCGATTTCTATAGGCTTGCTGAGCCAGACTATTGAAAAAGGTTTCATCCATCATGTTAGCCGTAATGACATGCTCTGTGCCAGAATCCTCTCTAACGCAAGCGCAAATCACATTCTTGATATAATTAGGAAAAAATGGAAAATCTTACAAATATAATTAACTTGTAAAAGAAGTGGTTATTATATCTAGACCAAGTCACAGGATGCCAACCAAAGCGGATATCTTCGCCTTTTAATAGGAGCTGATTTCTATAGTCGTGCTGAGTCAGGCTATTGAAACAAGTTTCATCCATCAGGATAGCCGTAATGACATGCTCTGTGCCAGAATCTATTAAAAAACACATTCTTGATATAATTAGGAAAAAATGGGAAATCTTACAAATATAATTAACATGTAAAAGAAGTGGTTATTATATCTAGACCAAGTCACAGGATGCGAACCAAAGCGGATATCTTCGCCTTTTAATAGGAGCTGATTTCTATAGTCGTGCTGAGCCAGGCTATTGAAACAAGTTTCATCCATTAGGATAGCCGTAATGACATGCTCTGTGACAGAATCTATTAAAAAACACATTATTGATATAATTAGGAAAAAATGGAAAATCTTACAAATATAATTAACTTGTAAAAGAAGTGGTTATTATATCTAGACCAAGTCACAGGATGCCAACCAAAGCGGATATCTTCGCCTTTTAATAGGAGCTGATTTCTATAGTCGTGCTGAGCCAGGCTATTGAAACAAGTTTCATCCATCAGGATAGCCGTAATGACATGCTCTGTGCCAGAATCTATTAAAAAACACATTCTTGATATAATTAGGAAAAAATGGAAAATCTTACAAATATAATTAACTTGTAAAAGAAGTGGTTATTACATCTAGACCAAGCCACAGGATGTCAATCAAAGCGGATATCTTCGCCTTCGAATAGAAGCCGATTTCTATAGGCTTGCTGAGCCAGACTATTGAAAAAGGTTTCATCCATCATGTTAGCCGTAATGCCATGCTCTGTGCCAGAATCCTCTCTAACGCAAGCGCAAATCACATTCTTGATATAATTAGGAAAAAATGGGAAATCTTACAAATATAATTAACTTGTAAAAGAAGTGGTTATTATATCTAGACCAAGTCACAGGATGCCAACCAAAGCGGATATCTTCGCCTTTTAATAGGAGCTGATTTCTATAGTCGTGCTGAGCCAGGCTATTGAAACAAGTTTCATCCATCAGGATAGCCGTAATGACATGCTCTGTGCCAGAATCTATTAAAAAACACATTCTTGATATAATTAGGAAAAAATGGAAAATCTTACAAATATAATTAACTTGTAAAAGAAGTGGTTATTACATCTAGACCAAGCCACAGGATGTCAATCAAAGCGGATATCTTCGCCTTCGAATAGAAGCCGATTTCTATAGGCTTGCTGAGCCAGACTATTGAAAAAGGTTTCATCCATCATGTTAGCCGTAATGACATGCTCTGTGCCAGAATCCTCTCTAACGCAAGCGCAAATCACATTCTTGATATAATTAGGAAAAAATGGAAAATCTTACAAATATAATTAACTTGTAAAAGAAGTGGTTATTATATCTAGACCAAGTCACAGGATGCCAACCAAAGCGGATATCTTCGCCTTTTAATAGGAGCTGATTTCTATAGTCGTGCTGAGTCAGGCTATTGAAACAAGTTTCATCCATCAGGATAGCCGTAATGACATGCTCTGTGCCAGAATCCTCTCTAACGCAAGCGCAAATCACATTCTTGATATAATTAGGAAAGAATGGAAAATCTTACAAATATAATTAACTTGTAAAAGAAGTGGTAATTATATCTAGACCAAGTCACAGGATGCCAATCGAAGCGGTTTCCTTCGCCTTCGAATAGAAGCCGATTTCTATAGGCTTGCTGAGCCAGACTATTGAAAAAGGTTTCATCCATCATGTTAGCCGTAATGACATGCTCTGTGCCAGAATCCTCTCTAACGCAAGCGCAAATCACATTCTTGATATAATTAGGAAAAAATGGAAAATCTTACAAATATAATTAACTTGTAAAAGAAGTGGTTATTATATCTAGACCAAGTCACAGGATGCCAACCAAAGCGGATATCTTCGCCTTTTAATAGGAGCTGATTTCTATAGTCGTGCTGAGTCAGGCTATTGAAACAAGTTTCATCCATCAGGATAGCAGTAATGACATGCTCTGTGCCAGAATCCTCTCTAACGCAAGCGCAAATCACATTCTTGATATAATTAGGAAAAAATGGAAAATCTTACAAATATAATTAACTGGTAAAAGAAGTGGTTATTACATCTAGACCAAGCCACAGGATGCCAACCAAAGCGGATATCTTCGCCTTTTAATAGGAGCTGATTTCTATAGGCTTGCTGAGTCAGGCTATTGAAAATTGTTTCATCCATCATGTTAGCCGTAATGACATGCTCTGTGCCAGAATCCATGAAAATCACATTCTTGATATAATTAGGAAAAAATGGGAAGGCTTACAAATATAATTAACTGGTAAAAGAAGTGGTTATTATAGCTAAACCAAGTCACAAGATGCTAGTCAATGCGGATATCTTCGCCTTTTAATAGGAGCTTAATTCTATAGGCTTGCTGAGCCAGACTATTGAAAAAGGTTTCATCCATCATGTTAGCCGTAATGACATGCTCTGTGCCAGAATCCTCTCTAACGCAAGCGCAAATCACATTCTTGATATAATTAGGAAAAAATGGGAAATCTTACAAATATAATTAACTGGTAAAAGCAGTAGTATTTATATCTAGACTAAGTCACAGGATCCCAATCAAAGCGGTTTCCTTCGCCTTCGAATAGGAGCTGATTTCTATAGGCTTGCTGAGCCAGACTCTTTGAAAAGGTTTCATCCATCATGTTAGCCGTAATTACATGCTCTGTGCCAGAATCCTTTCTAATGCAAATCACATTCTTGATACGTATCATTTTATAGCACTTGCACGAACATTATATAAAATCTGTTGTATTGAACCAGCCGTTGGTTTCTCTATGAATTTATTATTTACCCGTAGAACATTTGCGGTATTGATTGTAGTGAGGCACGTTCTTGAAATTCTCTAATGATGAGAATGAGAAGCTTACAAATATAATTAACTGGTAAAATAAATGGTTATTATATCTAGACCAAGTCACAGGATGACAACCAAAGCGGATATCTTCGCCTTTTAATAGGAGTTGATTTCTATAGTCGTGCTGAGTCAGGCTATTGAAACAAGTTTCATCCATCAGGTTAGCCGTAATGACATGCTCTGTGCCAGAATCTATTAAAAAACACATTCTTGATATAATTAGGAAAAAATGGGAAATCTTACAAATATAATTAACTTGTAAAAGAAGTGGTTATTATATCTAGACCAAGTCACAGGATGCCAACCAAAGCGGATATCTTCGCCTTTTAATAGGAGCTGATTTCTATAGGCTTGCTGAGTCAGGCTATTGAAAATTGTTTCATCCATCATGTTAGCCGTAATGACATGCTCTGTGCCAGAATCCTCTCTAACGCAAACGCAAATCACATTCTTGATATAATTAGGAAAAAATGGGAAAGCCTACAAATATAATTAACTTGTAAAAGAAGTGGTTATTATATCTAGACCAAGCCACAGGATGTCAATCAAAGCGGATATCTTCGCCTTCGAATAGGAGCTGATTTCAATAGGCTTGCTGAGTCAGGCTATTGAAAATTGTTTCATCCATCATGTTAGCCGTAATGAATTGCTCTGTACCAGAATCCTCTCTAAAGCAAGCGCAAATCACATTCTTGATATAATTAGGAAAAAATGGGAAATCTTACAAATATAATTAACTGGTAAAAGAAGTGGTAATTGTATCTAGACCAAGTCACAGGATGCTAATCAAAGCGGATATCTTCGCCTCCGAATAGGAGCTGATTTCTATAGGCTTGCTGAGCCAGACTATTGAAAAAGGTTTCATTCATCATATTAGCCGTAATGACATGCTCTGTGCCAGAATCCTCTCTAACGCAAGCGCAAATCACATTCCTGATATAATTAGGAAAAAATGATAAATCTGACAAATATAATTGACTGGTAAAAGCAGTGGTAATTGTATCTAGACCAAGTCACAGGATGCCAATCAAAGCGGATATCTTCGCCTTTTAATAGGAGCTGATTTCTATAGGCTTGCTGAGCCAGACTATTGAAAAAGGTTTCATCCATCGTGTAAGCCGTAATGACATGCTCTGTGCCAGAATCCTCTCTAACGCAAGCGCAAATCACATTCTTGATATAATTAGGAAAAAATGGGAAATCTTACAAATATAATTAACTGGTAAAAGAAGTGGTTATTATAGCTAAACCAAGTCACAGGATGCCAATCAAAGCGCATATCTTCGCCTTTTAATAGGAGCTGATTTTTATAGGCTTGCTGAGTCAGGCTATTGAAAATTGTTTCATCCATCATGTTAGCCGTAATAAAATGCTCTGTGCCAGAATCCATGAAAATCACATTCTTGATATAATTAGGAAAAAATGGGAAAGCTTACAAATATAATTAACTTGTAAAAGAAGTGGTTATTACATCTAGACCAAGCCACAGGATGTCAATCAAAGCGGATATCTTCGCCTTCGAATAGAAGCCGATTTCTATAGGCTTGCTGAGCCAGACTATTGAAAAAGGTTTCATCCATCATGTTAGCCGTAATGCCATGCTCTGTGCCAGAATCCTCTCTAACGCAAGCGCAAATCACATTCTTGATATAATTAGGAAAAAATGGGAAATCTTACAAATATAATTAACTTGTAAAAGAAGTGGTTATTATATCTAGACCAAGTCACAGGATGCCAACCAAAGCGGATATCTTCGCCTTTTAATAGGAGCTGATTTCTATAGTCGTGCTGAGCCAGGCTATTGAAACAAGTTTCATCCATCAGGATAGCCGTAATGACATGCTCTGTGCCAGAATCTATTAAAAAACACATTCTTGATATAATTAGGAAAAAATGGAAAATCTTACAAATATAATTAACTTGTAAAAGAAGTGGTAATTATATCTAGACCAAGTCACAGGATGCCAATCGAAGCGGTTTCCTTCGCCTTCGAATAGAAGCCGATTTCTATAGGCTTGCTGAGCCAGACTATTGAAAAAGGTTTCATCCATCATGTTAGCCGTAATGACATGCTCTGTGCCAGAATCCTCTCTAACGCAAGCGCAAATCACATTCTTGATATAATTAGGAAAAAATGGTAAATCTGACAAATATAATTAACTTGTAAAAGAAGTGGTTATTATATCTAGACCAAGTCACAGGATGCCAACCAAAGCGGATATCTTCGCCTTTTAATAGGAGCTGATTTCTATAGGCTTGCTGAGCCAGACTATTGAAAAAGGTTTCATCCATCATGTTAGCCGTAATGACATGCTCTGTGCCAGAATCCTCTCTAACGCAAGCGCAAATCACATTCTTGATATAATTAGGAAAAAATGGAAAATCTTACAAATATAATTAACTTGTAAAAGAAGTGGTTATTATATCTAGACCAAGTCACAGGATGCCAACCAAAGCGGATATCTTCGCCTTTTAATAGGAGCTGATTTCTATAGGCTTGCTGAGCCAGACTATTGAAAAAGGATTCATCCAACATGTAAGCCGTAATGACATGCTCTGTGCCAGAATCCTCTCTCACGCAAATGCAAATCACATTCTTAATACGTGTCATTTTAGAGCACTTGCACGTACATTATATAAAATCTGTGTTATTGTCTGTCATAGTACCAATGTTTGGACTTTGCGTTTTGATGTAACATTGTTATTAAAATGAAGCAAGCAAGTCGTCCCTGCCGACATTGAGTATACCCTGTACCAAGTAAAAGAACTCCATAAAGTCAAAAACGATCAAAATCGCCTTCAATTTACAAAAAAAAATTCTCTTAGCATCCACTGCTTGCCATGCAGCAACAGCGAACGCATGCTATCTCGCTCACACTTAACAGCCCATTTTGCATGGGGCGTTTCTGTACAAAACGGAAATACGTATATCTCCGATAATAATTGTCCGAATTCGACAAAATTTGGTCAGCTGGTGCATATTGGCTATATTATTAAGTGTGCCAAATAAGAATGCGATATCTTTATTATAGCTCAAGTTATAGTTTTTTCTAAATTACGGGGGCGGAAGTGGGCGTGGCAAAAATTTAAAACAAACTTGACCCGCTTATACAATAGACGGATGTTGACACCAAATTTGGTTGCTCTAGCTCTTATAGTCTCTGAGATCTCGGTGTTCATACGGACGGACAGACGGACAGACGGACGGACGGACGGACAGACGGACATGTCTCAATCGACTTCGCTATTGATACTGATCAAGAATATATATACTTCATGGGGTCGGAAAATTCTCCTTCTGCCTGTTACATACATTTTAGCGACTTTAATATACCCTTTTACCCTATGGGTACAGGGTATAATTAGCTTACAGGAGATCGAAAGGATACTTATCTCGCTTTGCTCTCAAATTCACATTTACCTGCAATTCTTTCAATAACTGCTTCATTTTCAATTGGGATATTCTCCAGAAAGGGTTTCTGACCAGCGATTTACATTATCTTAATCCTATGGCATACTGAACCAGCCCTTGGTTTCTCTATGAATTTATTATTTATGGTATTGATTGTGGTGAGGCACGTTCTTGAAATTCTCTATTGATGAGAATGAGAAAGCTTACAAATATAATTGACTAGTAAAAGCAGTAGTAATTATATCTAGACCAAGTCACAGAATGCCAATCAAAGCGGATACCTTCGCCTTTTAATAGGAGCTGATTTCTATAGTCGTGCTAAGCCAGACTATTCTAAAAGGTTTCAGCCATCATGTTAGCCGTAATGACATCCAATGTGCCAGAATCCTCTCTAACGCAAATGCAAATCACATTCATTTTATAGCACTTTCACATTATATAAAATCTGTGGTATTGTCGGTCATAGTACCAAAGTTTGGACTTTGCGTTTTGACCATATCTACATTGTTATTAAAATTAGCTTACACGATATCGAAAGGATGCTTATCCAGCTTTGGGCAGAAAATTCTTATTTGACTGCAATTCTTTCAATAACTGCTTCATTTTCAATTGGGATATTCTCCAGAAAGGGTTTCTGACCAGCGTTTTATATTATCTTTATCCAATGGAATATTAAACCAGCCCTTGGATTCTCTATGAATTTCTTTTTTAAACGTAGCACGTTTGTGGTGTTGATTATAGGGGCGCACTTTCTTGAAATTCTCTAATGATGAGAACGAGAAAGCTTAGAAATATAATAAACTGGTAAAAGCAGTGGTAATTATATCTAGACCAAGTCACAGGATGCCAATCGAAGCGGTTTTCTTCGCCTTCAAATAGGAGTTGATTTCTATAGGCTTGCTGAGCCAGACTATTGAAAAAGGATTCATCCAACATGTAAGCCGTAATGACATGCTCTGTGCCAGAATCCTCTCTAACGCAAATGCAAATCACATTCTTAATACGTGTCATTTTATAGCACTTGCACGTACATTATATAAAATCTGTAGTATTGTCGGTCATAGTACCAAAGTTTGGACTTTGCGTTTTGACCATTGATGTACATTGTTATTAAAATTAGCTTACAAGAGATCGAAAGGATACTTATCCCGCTTTTCTCTCAAATTCACATTTACCTGCAATTCTTTCAATAACTGCTTCATTTTTAATTGGGATATTCTCCAGAAAGGGTTTCTGACCAGCGTTTTATATTATCTTTATCCAATGGAATATTAAACCAGCCCTTGGATTCTCTATGAATTTCTTTTTTAAACGTAGCACGTTTGTGGTGTTGATTATAGAGGCGCACTTTCTTGAATTTCTCTAATGATGAGAATAAGAAAGCTTACAAATATAATTAACTGGTAAAAGCAGTAGTAATTATATCTGGACCAAGTCACAGGATGCCAATCAAAGCGGATACCTTCGCCTTTTAATAGGAGCTGATTTCTATAGTCGTGCTGAGCCAGACTATTGGAAAAGGTTTTAACCATCATGTTAGCCGTAATGACATGCTCTGTGCCAGAATCCTCTCTCACGCAAATGCAAATCACATTCTTAATACGTGTCATTTTAGAGCACTTGCACGTACATTATATAAAATCTGTGTTATTGTCTGTCATAGTACCAAAGTTTGGACTTTGCGTTTTGATGTAACATTGTTATTAAAATTAGCTTACAGGAGATCGAAAGGATACTTATCTCGCTTTGCTCTCAAATTCACATTTACCTGCAATTCTTTCAATAACTGCTTCATTTTCAATTGGGATATTCTCCAGAAAGGGTTTCAGACCAGCGATTTACATTATCTTAATCCTCTGGAATATTGAACCAGCCCTTGGTTCCTCTATGAATTTCTTTTTTACACATAGCACGCTTATGGTATTGATTATGGTGAGGCACGTTCTTGAAATTCTCTATTGATGAGAATGAGAAAGCTTACAAATATAATTGACTAGTAAAAGCAGTAGTAATTATATCTAGACCAAGTCACAGGATGCCAATCAAAGCGGATACCTTCGCCATTTAATAGGAGCTGATTTCTATACTCGTGCTGAGCCAGACTATTCTAAAAGGTTTCAGCCATCATGTTAGCCGTAATGACATCCAATGTGCCAGAATCCTCTCTAACGCAAATGCAAATCACATTCATTTTATAGCACTTTCACGTACATTATATAAAATCTGTGGTATTGTCGGTCATAGTACCAAAGTTTGGACTTTGCGTTTTGACCATATGTACATTGTTATTAAAATTAGCTTACACGATATCGAAAGGATGCTTATCCAGCTTTGGGCAGAAAATTCTTATTTGACTGCAATTCTTTCAATAACTGCTTCATTTTCAATTGGGATATTCTCCAGAAAGGGTTTCTGACCAGCGTTTTATATTATCTTTATCCAATGGAATATTAAACCAGCCCTTGGATTCTCTATGAATTTCTTTTTTAAACGTAGCACGTTTGTGGTGTTGATTATAGGGGCGCACTTTCTTGAAATTCTCTAATGATGAGAAAGAGAAAGCTTAGAAATATAATAAACTGGTAAAAGCAGTGGTAATTATATCTAGACCAAGTCACAGGATGCCAATCGAAGCGGTTTCCTTCGCCTTCAAATAGGAGTTGATTTCTATAGGCTTGCTGAGCCAGACTATTGAAAAAGGATTCATCCAACATGTAAGCCGTAATGACATGCTCTGTGCCAGAATCCTCTCTAACGCAAATGCAAATCACATTCTTAATACGTGTCATTTTATAGCACTTGCACGTACATTATATAAAATCTGTAGTATTGTCGGTCATAGTACCAAAGTTTGGACTTTTCGTTTTGACCATTGATGTACATTGTTATTAAAATTATCTTACAGGAGGTCGAAAGGATACTTATCCCGCTTTGCCTTGAAAATTCACATTTACCTGCAATTCTTTCAATAACTGCTTCATTTTCAATTGGGATATTCTCCAGAAAGGGTTTCTGACCAGCGATTTACATTATCTTTATCCTATGGAATATTAAACCAGGCTTTGGTTTCTCTATGAATTTCTTTTTTATACATAGCACATTTATGGTATTGATTGCGGTAAGGCACGTTCTTAAAATTGTCTAATGATGAGAATGAGATAGCTTACAAATATAATTAACTGTACAAAGCAGCGGATGGGAGGCTAATGGTTAAGTTGCCATTTTCTGAAAACGCTTCATCCCTGTGTGCATCTCGCGTGTCGCGGACAGACAGATTCCGGCAAATCGCTGAATGATATTCTATACCCTGGTCCGGTGGTCCAAAGCCAACTCTTTTCAATACTGCTAAAATTCAGAACCCATAAGTATGTGTTTACGGCAGACATCGAGAAGATGTACCGGCAAGTATGGATACTTCTTCTAGATCAATAAAAGTCCCGTGGCAGCCTTGCGTCTTGTATTCGATGAGAATTCCATGATCCGAGTAGCAACTCGACTACAATTAGCTCCGGTCCGAAGGGATACAAAAAACCGTACTTACTTCCGAACTGCTTCAGAAGTTACATAAAGAAAACATGCACTGCGGACAAGAAGCTCTTCGTTGAATTGCTCGGCAGCATTACTACAGTATTAAGGCCAAATCAATGATCCGAAATGAATCCAAAATTGAAATGTTCGAGATTCCGACCACAGTTGTTTAAACAGGTTATGGGAGATCTACCCGAACATCGTGTCTCACAGAGGCGACCATTTCTGAATTCAGGTGTTGACTACTGTGGGCCATTCTCGATCCATCACAAAGTAAGAGGCAAGAGGTCAGAGAAAGCATTCATAGCGAAGAGGCAAATGCCAGACCCTGTACTGCGATAACTCGTTGAGACAATCCATTCCGAAAAGGCATCAAATACTATCTTTGAATTTTGCAACCAAAAGGGTGTACAATTTAAGTTTATTCCTCCACGCACACCACAGTTTGGAGGGCTATGGGAAGCAGCAGTAAAGTCAGCAAAACATTTTCTACTTAAGAATGTTTCGACGGCAAATTTAACATTAGAGCAGCTATCAACAGTCATTGTCAATGTAGAAGCAGTGCTTAATTCACGACCGTTAACACCAACCTCAAACGATCCAAATGATTTAACCGCCTTGAATCCAGGTCATTTCCTCATTGGCGAGCGATTGGTAGTTCAAAGTATCATTACCTGAACAATGGGAGTTGGTGCAAAGATTAAAACACACATTTTGGAAACAATGGTCACAAGAATACTTGCAGGAACTCCAGAATTCATCCAAATGGAAGAAACCATACAACAATCTCAAGGAAGGAATGATGGTGATCTTAAAAGAGGACAACGTGCCAATGCTGCAGTGGCCAATGGGACGTATAATCAAGAGCTACCCTGGTCTCGATGGTTATGTGAGAGTGGTGGACTTAAAACCTACCAATGGAACCTTTAAACGTGCGATTCACAAATTGGCTTCTTTACTCCGAGAGACAGAGCCAGGCGAAGAACTCACTTTGGACAAAGCAGAGGAGGATATATGGAAAAAACCGCCACGAACGACTGTGGGGAACCAAAGCCAAAACGCACTCTACCCACGTTACCAACAGTAGCAGTAACACTGTTAATGATGCTACTTATGTTGCCAGTGGCGTTAAGTCTAGGTATGCTAGTCTTATTTGCACTAGGTTTATTAAGCGTTGAGGTGATTCTCAATTAAATCATTGACTATGCTCGGGTGCCTATCATTGATTTTGTCGAAGTATTTATCTAGTGTGGTCATAGTGTTGTTAACTAAAAAAAGATTTATTTTGAGGAAACAGAAAGATACAACTCATGCAGAGAAATTAAAATTTCTAATTGTATGAATAATATTTTCTTTTTTATTAAAAAAGAAAATTTTTTTTTTATAAATATATTGCTATGACACATTGTCACATTGTGTGCATGTATTTTTTAGATCTTATCCAGATTGTTAGCTTGGATTAAGGCTCTTTTAGCTATACACTTATTGTGTAGCAAACATGCTTTGTAAAGAATATATGCGCACATAATTATGACAATTATCAATAACAATATATTTGTTAACTGCATATCAGCATTTGATGATTCGATTTTGTTGATTACATTCGCAGTGGAATCCACTGATTTCGAATCAATTAACCCCATTGTGGGTTTACTATATCTATTATCAAATTGGCTTATTTTATTATTAAACATACATACATAAGCAGTATGTTTCAAATTAGAAAAATTTAGTTTTTTTTTTACTTTAATTTGATTTTAGCTAATATTTTTGTACCTATTTCTTAAAACTACTTAAATTGATTAATTCTTAATTTTAGAATTAGAATTTTGAAGTTACTACTTTTTTTATAAGAAAAATTTTTCAGGCATTATGTTTAACAAGATTTTGCCTATTGGTTTGTATAGCTTTGCATGCTATATTGGGAAGAAAAGGTTCCGCTCGATTTTACAATGTTTAATTACGGCTCAGGCCGTACCGGTGCCGGTCATCGCACCAGTTTTTCTTCCACAGGTGTAGTGGCAGTGGATACTTTCCATCGGTCCAGGGCAGTCGGCGGGGCACTCTTTTGGTTTCCTTGGCAGTGCTTCATGTGGAGGAGGAATTAGTGGTTTTGTATTTATTGATTTTATATATTTTAATTCTGAGTGAGCGAGAGTTGTTGGCTTAATTTTTTGTTGAAGACTTGACTTTAAGAAGTCAAGTTCTTTTTGTAATTTTTGGGCAGTTGCCCAAGGTGGTGGTGCTTTATTTACATTTAATAGCCACTTTATGTGTGCTATTCTTTTTTTTATTTTTTTCTACACTCCACCTCTATTTGCCATAACTCTCTCTCTCTACGCACTCAGTTTTTTTCTTTCATTGATTTCCATTCCACAGATAGGTTCTGATGATTTTCCTCCTTCCTTGATCTTGACTTGGGTGCTTCTTTGTGTGTAGTTTATTTTATTTTTTTTTATATTCCATCTTTTTTTTTGCCTCCGGTCCCAAGTGAACACAACTGCACATTTGAACCGCTGTCACGGTCGCCATGTAATATGTGAGGGGTTTTCTTGAATAAAGACAAAAGTAAGTCTTCTTATTTTTAGTTCTCTTTAGCTTTAGGTGCTGTTTTGCAACAAGATGGTTATCCTATTTGTTATGCAAGTCGTACATTGAATGAATATGGAAGAACTATTCTTCTATACAAAAGGAATTACTAGCTATACAACAAATTTTGAAACAAAATCATCCAAATTTTCGAAGTCAATAAAAATGTAAAATTTGTAAAATGCTCATTTCACGCAAAAGACATTGAAAACGAAGAAGATGTGTATAAAGAAATTGCACGATTCCATAAATATAGTACTGGTCATTCAGGTATAAATGAGAAGTACCGAAGTTTAGAAAAGATTATTTACTTTCCAAAACTTCAATATTACATCCAAAAGTATATTAACAATTGTGACATTTGTAATCGGTGTAAACATGATAGGAACCCAGTAAAAGAAAATTTTAAACTTACGGAAACACCAAACGATATAAGTAAATTCATTCATTCTCTAACTTTTATTGACCGATTTTCAAAATTTGCTATTGGTTTTTATCTTGAGGATCGAAATAAACAAACTATAATCGAAAAGATGCGTTTGTACAAATCCCAAAAAGGAAGTTTTGAAAAATTAATAACTGATAATGAATTTAATAGTGTAAATATTAAATATAAAGAATATTTAAGAAATGAGAACATAGAAGTTCATTTTGTGAAACCGAAGAGTCACACTGGTAATGCAGACGTTGAAAGATTCCATAACACTCTGACAGAAAAGATAAGAATTATATATCTTGAAAACAAAGATCTATCAATCAAAGATAAAGTTAGTAAAGCTGTAGAATATTATAATAACAGCTACCACTCAACAATACAAGATAGGCCAATGAATATTGAGTGTGGAAATTGTGACATAAAAATTATATGCAATAACATTCTAAAATATAAAGAACATTACATTACGTCTGTAAATCAAACGAGAGAAAATTTTGAAGAAACTAGAAAGGAAGGATATATCACAAACTATACGTCTCTAAGACACAAAAATGAACCGAAATATTGAAAATTTAATTTAAGTAATGTACATAGAAAGAAGAAATATCAGACTTCAAATGTAACATAATCTACTATAGTTAAGTTCCTAATACTTGTATGTGTATAAACAAATTGTAAATCTCAGGAGAATCTTAACTTAGGCGATGGGGAAGTTATGTAGTCGAAGTTCTTGTTCTCTCTCTCTTCGTCTACATTTAACAGTGAGAGATTAGAAGCTAGATCTAAGCACAAAAGCTCTCTCAACTATTCGAAAAGCTTTTGAGCTCAGTATTAAGTAAGATGGGAAAAAGTCAAGACATACATTGAATTAAATACATTTTTACACTAAATTGAAAAGAATATTATTCTTATTTAATTAAATGTTGACAGACTGGTGTTAACAGAACTCGCGTGGTAAATATGCCGACTCAGCTCTGTCCAGTACAATGCACTCATGGTTGGTTACGTTACCGAAAATGCGTTTGAACAATAATTTGTGTATATAAATATTGTAACTAAGTGCTACAATATGTTTGTATTAATATTTATGTATATTCATTGAGTACAGTGAGCGTTCGATACGTGAACATGCTACTGTGCCTTCCGTTAGATAAGGACACTTAAGCAAAAACACATTACTTTATAAAACACAAAACACAGTAGATGTAAAAACACCTCCAACTGTTGACATTTTTGACCCATCATAAGTAATCTCGGGTAACCTTCTCATAATCGTTAAAAGGTGGAAGTAAAACGATTTATGCAGTGGGGCCTATATAAGTAGAATGTAATTCATAGACTAACCAGAATTCATGTTTGTAAGCAACGAGAGTGCATCGCTGTGTCTTTGGCCCCCAATTACAACAAGAGTTCTCATGCTCCAAAGTCCACCCAATTCAAATGTTGGTTGCGACGCCTATGTGCCACTAGATTATGTCCTAGCGGCAAATATATATATGACTATATTTTTAACGTTGTTTTTATTTAAAAAAATTTATTTTTTATTTTTCAACGGAGTTCTTTTACACTTTAACAATTATAAGTTATAAGATAGTGTACAGAGTTTTTAGCTTAACCGAAACTGGACTAAAGCTGGGCTGGAACTGAACTGAACTCTTAAGGTTCTAAGATTATTTATAGTAAATTTTATGAGAGTGCCGTGATTTTTGGGAGTTGGCTCGAGTGGCGTGATCGATTCCGATTGGTCACTTTGGAGACTGTTCCCATGGAAAGGGTGTATATGATCTTCCTGTTTATAAGTGATAGATTTTGCTTAGTTTGCAGTTTTCGGACTCTAAGCGTGAGAGTTAGTTAAATCTGGGGTGATTTGTTTATTATAAGTTTTATGTGGGGTAATTTGTTTATAATAAGTTTTGTGTGGGGTCATTTGTTTATAATAAGTTTTGTGTGGGGAGTCGGATATATTACTCCCCCAACCTTTAGAAAATAGCCTGTCCTCAGGCGGGAAATGCAGGGTATAACGAAGGAAGTGTTTGTGTATTTTCAATAGGGATTTCTTGTGAAGTTATTTGTTCTCGTGGAACAGGATTGTCTAACGCTGTGTCTACTGATTTAATTTGTTTTATAATTATTTTTTTCGTCATTGATTTAAACTTATAAATAAGATATATGGTTAAACTTATTAAAGTAATTATAAACGTAGTGGTTGTTATAATATTAAATATTTTGTTATATTTAGTTTTTTCAAGAATTATTTGTTTCGTTTGTATATAAGAAATAGGTTCCAATTTTGTTACATTATTTGTTAAATAAATGTTCTGTGTGTAATCTGACAGTGTGTTTACAATTGATATTTCATTTAATTGAATAGCACAATCGTATATTTTAATTATATTATTTCCTTCTACAAATATTCTATTTTGATTGCAATTTTGTTTAAGATTTGTTCTCGGTAGGTTCCAAGTTACAATAATGTTGGGTTCTACATAAGTAATTTGATTTGATTTAATAGGTTTTGTATATTTGCATTCTGCTGGAATTTGTGTTAAAATGCCACTTATACATTCATTAATTTCTTGTTTTTTAGTTGATTTTATATAAATTTTATTATTTTGTAAATATTAGGTTTCATAAACGTTTTCTGTTAAAGTATTATTCTTTTCGTCTGGATAGGGAATAATTTTGAATAGTGGTGTTTTAGATATTTGTCTAGGTACGTGCGAAATTATAAATATTTCGTTCGTATCCGACTTTAACCAAGTAGATGTTTTTATATTTAGAAGTTTTTCTGTATTTATATTGACTATGATTCAAGAGTTTTGGGTTAAATATTCCTAGTCTTGTCAATTGCATGCCTAGTTCTATGTCTTCTATATATTAGGTAAAATGTTCTAAATTGAATACGAGAATATTTAATTTTTTGTCTGCATCTTCTTTAATGGTGAGGTTATTTAAAATTTCGATGTTTTTATTTACTACTTCTATAATATGATTAAGTTCATCGTTTTGAGCATTATTTGTTGATAGACTGTTAATTTTTTGTTCTAGTTCTTCTTTATCATTCTGATCTAAAGTGCCAAACAGATATTTATGTGCTGTACCTACGAAGTTAATAAGGCCTCTTTTGATTCTTTTTATTATTCTTATGCCATTCATTTCGCGGTTTAATTTCTCAATTAGATATTGGATATGTACTATATTTTTATATGGTTTTGTTTGCTCTAGCAAATTGTTGTAGGTGATTTGCACTTTGGTTAGATTTATGGTTAAATAATGATATTCGAAATCAGAGGGTAGGTCCATAATTCCTGTTTTAAATATAAGATAGCCATTGGGTGCTTTGATGGGATTTATTTCTATACTTTGATTATGCGTCGAAGGTGCCATTGATAAGAGCAGAAGTAGTAATATTGGAATGTATGAAATTAATTAGTATATTTGCTTTGATGAATTTTCTTTTTTTTCTTGAATTTCGATTTGTAGTATGTGGTTTGTCTTCCTCTATTTGTTTCGATGAAATGTTTGTCGTCAATTTTGGTTATTTCTCCAGTTTTTTTTTTAAAGGGTGTAGTTGTTTTGCATGGGGGGGCATGTTTATATTTCGTACTTATTTCGCAGTCGATTCTGTTTTTATTTAAATTCTCAATTATATTTCGCTTGTTAGTTTGAGTATTATAAAGGGGTGTTCCTGCATAAATGAAAATATCGGCTGGCTGTTAAATGTTTAGTTTTGTGATTATAAGTATAAAGGATGGTTTCAAACTTTGTTTGTTTATCCTCTATGCTGGATTCTGAATTGATAATTCTCAGTTTTTCATTCACAGTTCTATGAAATCTTTCTATGTCAGAAATACCATTTTTACTTGTTGTTATACTTATTTTGACGTTTTCGGAATTTAGCCAATTCTGGAGTGCTACACATAAGTATGAACGCTGAATCTTTATCTGCCTTAATTTCTAAGGGTTTTCCCATATCATTAAAGATTTTTGTGATTGCTCTTTTTGCTTCCAGCCAATCACGACTTTGGACTTCAACTAGAGAGGCAAATTTCGAATATATGTCTATGCAAGATAAAAATTGTTGATTGTCAACTAAATAAAAGTCCATAACATATTTTTCTCTGGGATTAAATATTTCTGGGGTGATTTCGAAAGTTAGTTTAGTATTTCTGTTTTCTGATTTGGATAAGTTGCAAATATCGCATTCATTGATTAAGTTCTGAATAATTTTTTGGTAATCTGGACAGTAATATTTTCCTTTGAACCAATTTATAGTTTTGGTGATACCTGGGTGAAGTAACGTTTTATGATTTTTTAAAATGGTTTCTTTGAATTCTGCATAAGTGGGTATATCTTTTAATTTGAAAGTAGTTCTTAAAGTTTTGATTTAACTAGCTCGACTTATTATTTCAACATAAGCTTGTTGAAATATTAAGAAATCTGCGTCGTTATGGAAGTAGATTGCATTATTTTTTGAACATAGGTATTCTTTGATGAGTTCTTTTGCGGAAAGATTAGTCATTTCCTTATAGAATATTTCTATTTTTGTTTTGTGAAAAAAATGTGAAGTGTCAACTTTGTCTTCGTTGCTCTTGATGTTTGTAATAATTCAGAGGTTTTTCTGAGATAGTTATTAAATTTTCATTGTCCTCTTGTGCACTGTGAATTGTTGCTCGGGAACTGCTTATTTCATCTCCTAAATAGTTTTCATCCAGTTTGACTCTGAAAAGGTCATCGGCCACATAATTTTCTTTTCCTGGTAGATATTTTATTTTGTAATCATATTCGTTTAGTTTTATTTTCCATCGCTGTAATTTCATGTTGGGTTCTTTCATATTGGATAACCAAACAAGGGGCTTGTGATCGCTTAAGATCTCGAAGTGTCTACCGAAGGGGTATGGTCTAAAGTACTTAGTTGCCCATACGCTAATAGTTCCTTTTTTATAGCTGAATAATTAAGTTCGTGTTCATTAAGGGTTCGGCTTGCAAAACAGATGGGTTTATGGTCCTGTGAGAGGACCGCGCCTATAGCTACATTACTGGCATCAGTAGTTAAGGAAAAAGTTTCTTTGAAATCAGGATATGCAAGTATAGGATCATTGATAATGAGAAGTTTTAGTTTCTCGAAGGCTGAAATGTAATCTGAATTTTTTATGTTGATTTTAGAACCTTTCTTTAATCCAAGAGTTAGAGGTTTTGCAATCTTTGCAAAGTTGGGAATAAACTTGCCGTAGAATCCGCATAAACCTAAAAAAGATTTTATTTCTTTTGGTGTTTTGGGAATAGGAAACTTCAAAATTGCTTTGACTTTGTCTGGGTTTGATTTAATGCCGTCTGTGGTTATAACGTGACCTAGGAATTTCGTTTCCTTCATCAAGAATTCGCATTTGTCTAATTGTAGTTTCAAATTAGCTTTGCGCAATTTAGTAAAAACCTTTTGGATTGAGGCTAAGTGTTCCTCCAATGAGGTTGAATAAATGATTTTATCGTCCAAGTAAACTAAACAATCTTTGTAGATTAGATCTTCTAATAAGTTGTTCATGCATCTTTGGAATGTGGCTGGTGCGTTTTTTAGGCCAAATGGCATTCGGGTAAATTCGTAATGCCCATGTTTTGTTGAGAATGCGGTTTTTTCAACTGATCTAGGGTTCATTTGAATTTGATGGAATCCCTTGGCAAGTTCAATGGTTGTGAAATACTGACACTTTCCTAATTTGTCAAGTATTTCATCCATTATGGGTATTGGGAATTTGTCATCGATACTGATCTCGTTCAGGCTACGATAATCAATGACTAAACGGAACTTTTGTTCCTTGGATGCCTCCTCTTTCTTAGGTACGATCCATATTGGCGAACAATAGGGCGATTTCGATTTTCGAATAATTCCCTGTTGTATCATTTCGTTAATTTGTTTGTTGACTTCTTCGTCAAAAATTTGAGGGTATTTATAAGGGTGTTTGTAGATGGGATCTTCGTGTTTTGTTCGAATGCTGTGTTTTATGGTACTGGTAAAAGTCAAATTTTCACCTTTCCTGTACTGAATATAACTAAAATGATTCAACACTTTTTTTAATTTTTTTCTTCGATATTATTATTTATTTCGTATGCAAATGCATCGTATTCGAAATCTTCAGGGGGATAAGGAGGTGATTCTTGTATTTCTTTTTCATCATTTGTGAATTTAAAATTGAACTTGAAATTGCTTAGGGTAACGCTTATGTTATGTTTAATCTACTGTTTCCTTTGACAAAGCACTTTTAATGGCCTGCAATAACGAGTGGAAGAAGGTTTCTCATTCTTCCAAATAATTTCTGATCCACGAAGTATTTCTAATGGCACCAAGTACACCGAAAACATGTGCTGATCGATCATACAAGCGTTTAAATCATTAAAATTTTGGCGATAAGTTGAGTGGCCACTACTTCCATCATAGCCCCATTTATACATAGCAGTTAGCTGGGAACCATTGTTATTCTCTATACGTTATAATGTGCTTTATATATTCGGGATACTGTGTGGTCAATTAAATTTTGTAAAGGTACCTCAAATGAATGATCAGTTACTTCTAGACCACTAGGATAGCACAGTTTTTTTGCAGACCGCAATACATCATACGTCGGAAATATATTTGCATTTCGCTTTTTGGTACCACGCTGCAAGTCCGTGTAAGCCTTCTTTGTGTAACCACCATCAATATATAAGGCTAAGGATTCCTCTGGTGTATACTTAATTGGTTGTTTATCATCGGATTAAATGAACGATATTACTTTCTTGGGAAGACTTTCATCAGAGCTCAACAAATTAATCATTTTAGATGCACTTCGTTTTCCACAATTGTACAAACTAGTACTTGCCGCAAAGACCAGCTCATTGCTTGGAATTTCCTTGACAATGTCTAACAATTTCTTTTTTTTTTTTTTTTTTTTCCCTGACTATCTCCAAAACTGAGTTTAGGTCGTCCAACATTTGAAATTCGGTCCACCAATACCAGATCGTCATCTAACCACTCCTGGTTGTTTACCTCAAATTTTTTCAAATTCGATGGTTTTCTTTCCATTTCCATATCAATTTTTTTATGAAATTTTTAATTTTCATGGCAATGTTCGTGCATTGGCTTTCTTCGATTTCACTTTTATTAATAATATTAGTGTATATGTACGTCTCTACCGCAAGAGTTTTTTTTGAAGCATCGGGCTCCGTATGCCATACTGTAAACAGTGTTCGCTTGCACACTGACATTGTTGCTAAAAAAATGATTTCTAAAATAATATGCGGATATATGCAGCTCATTGTGGACGATTTCACTTCGTAATACACAGACTAATTTTAAAAGAAAACAATGATACCGAACCCAGTCGAACCTTAAAAGTTATACTTTACTAAAGTTCAATTTATGAGTAAATGTTAAGATACATACAAGTACCAAAGAAAATATAACATTTTGGGACGAAACACAATCACAGGTCACAAACATTTATTTTGTTAGTAACTACATACGTTTTCCTTCAATTAACAGCAAAAAGTTCAATTGAAAGCAATAACACTAATTTATACAAATTTGTTTTTATGCGCAATCAGAATTGGCGGCAAAGCTGATGGCAACAGCTGATGAAAAATATGCTGACTTCAAAGCTTCACTGCTATGCAAATATTGGTAGAAAATCGAAGCGATTAATGTTTTTGGACTATAGAATATGTTATTAATCGATTGCAAAAACAATATTGGCGCCAAGATTAACTTTAAATTTGAATAAATCGGAGCTAAATCAGCCGTTTCGCCCACTGTGCACGTTGAATTCACTGATTAGGGCGGCTCGTAGTTCCATCCAGTTGTTGGGTTGGGCGAGCTGGGATGCCCTCTGTGCTTCTCCGGAAAGTTGCATCTCAATTGTGCCAAACATCACACTATGTTGGCGAACGTCCCTTGTTGGGTAGAGCTGCATGATGTAGTCAACCCTTCGAATAAATGCACTTAGGGCTGCAGAGTTACCATCGAACATAGGCACTTGTCTTAACACGGTAAGCGCCTGGTTTAGGTGGGCCTCTGACAATTCCAATGCCATCTTTGAGTTGTGCAATTTATTTTATTTTTGATAGTATAGATGCTGTCGTGCGTTTTACTTGCACGATGATTCTTTTGCGGATAAAACTTAAAAGTGATGTTAGCTCTTTCTGGACTATTTTTGAAGTGAAAACTTCTTTAGAATCGTTGGGAGTGATTTGAGACTCGATGAAACAAAAAAGCGACACTAAAAAGAGACATACATATAGATCTTATATAGCCTGCGAGAGAATGAGATAGAACAGAGTTATATAGCGTTCCTTATTCTCCGTCTCCTCTTTGTGCGGTGCTTCGTAGCCTCCCCACTCTTGGCTACGAAGCGTTATATGTTGATATACGTATATGTGTGTGGCTGCGTACTGCTGAGCCACGCTAGTAGAGTGAGTATTGTAGTATGTATACTACACTGCCTAATACTTGCTTTAGTGTTAGTTCAAGCGTCATACGCATGTATGTTTGTATGTATGCTAGTACGTATGTGTGCGCGCCTGCGTATTACGGAGCTACGGTGAGCGAGAAGGCATTATGTATAGCTATACTACACTACCTAATACATACTTGCTTAGACCAAGCGTCCTACGAATGTTTGTGTGTATGTTAGTACGTCTGTGTAATACACGCGTTACGACGCTCATAATAGCAACCGCGTGTGCTGTATTGCGTCCGTATTTTTATATTCGTAAATATTTTCATTTTTAAATATTTACCGCAATTATGCCGAAAAATAATGCAGAAAAGTGTCGTGAATATCGACAGAAAAAAAAAAAAACAAAAAGAAAATAAAACTAAAAAATGTGTAACAATCGCACTGAATCAACAACACGATCAAAAACAACAATTGACGCGGTATTTCAAAGATATGTTGACAACATCGAATCCAAAGCATTTGTATCATATTTTAGCTATCATAAGCCACTCGTATCATTTGTTGAAATTGAAAACATTGAGGATGAATAATAATAAAATGAAGAAAATAAAATATGACCTTTATAGCAATATTATAATGAACCTATAATTATCCCGCTCCTAATGCTGCTTTCGTCTCATTCTCTCTCAGTTTGTTTTACGGAAGGTTTCACTTCCATCGTGTCTAACCGTTAGACGCACTTTTTTTTCAGTTTTAAGTTACACAAAAGTCCTGGTATTCAAGCAGGTTTGGTACTTAAGCACAAAAAGGTCCTGGTTATTAAACAACTTTGGATGTAGTATCCATAATGGTTGTTTCTTGTTTAACACAAGTTTTTGCACTGCACTAACTTTTCGTCCTTTCTTGTTTTATCCTACCGACTGCGCCAATTTTATTTTTAACGTTGTTTTTATTTAAAAAATTTATTTTTTATTTTTCAACGGAGTTCTTTTACACTTTAACAATTATAAGTTATAAGATAGTGTACAGAGTTTTTAGCTTAACCGAAACTGGACTAAAGCTGGGCTGGAACTGAACTGAACTCTCAAGGTTCTAAGATTATTTATAGTAAATTTTATGAGAGTGCCGTGATTTTTGAGAGTTGGCTCGAGTGGCGTGATCGATTCCGATTGGTCACTTTGGAGTCTGTTCCCATGGAAAGGGTGTATATGATCTTCCTGTTTATAAGTGATAGATTTTGCTTAGTTTGCAGTTTTCGGACTCTAAGCGTGAGAGTTAGTTAAATCTGGGGTGATTTGTTTATTGTAAGTTTTCTGTGGGGTCATTTGTTTATAATAAGTTTTATGTGGGGTGATTTGTTTACAATAAGTTTTATGTGGGGTGATTTGTTTATAATAAGTTTTGTGTGGGGTCATTTGTTTATAATAAGTTTTGTGTGTGTGTCGGATATATTACTATATAAATAATAATAACCCTTAACTCAACAAACTACATTATACTTAACATACATTGTAATTAAAATTCACCCAGATGAAACTGAATGTAAGTTAGCCAGCTTCGAGAAGTCACATTTACTTGCAATTCTTTCAAAAATTGTATTACTTTCAATTGAGCTATTCTCCAGAAAGAGCTTGTGACCAACGCTATTAACATTACTCTTATCCTGTTGAATATTATATGGAATATTACACCGACTTTTTCTATATATCTTTCTCTATAAACATCTGTTTTACACGTAGCACGTTCGTGGTATTGATTGCGGTGAGCCACGTTCTTGAAATTCTCCAATGATGAGAACGAGAAAGCTAAAAAATATCATTACCTGGTGAAAGCAGTGGTCATTATATCTGGACTACGTCACAGGATGCAAATCATAGCGGTTTTCTGCGCCTTCCAATGAGCTGGGGCTGAACCCAATACTTTTAGGATCTGATTGAGGAGCTGTAGTTTGACGATTCGGATTATTTACCTTTTTTAGGGCGAGGAATGATAAAAAATTCTTTCCAAATAGGTGGGAAAGTATAAGTTTTAACAGACAAAGTAAATAACTGAAGAATTGGATTACACAAAGTCTCAGCGCAAAACCTGATTACACAACCAGGTATCCAATCAGGTCTTGGTGAGTAAACAGGTTTTACTAAAATAAGCACGCTTAAAAGCGAACTTTCATCGATCACAGGATCAAAGATACAATTAGACCTGTTCAACTAATATGGATAAGTAAGACGAATGCCCTGCTGCTTTGAGTTTGGCGTTGACGAAGTTATAAAAATGCCTGGGATCAAACTGGGAAAACTGAAGTTTACAGCGCCTTAATTAATCCTTATTACATTGTGCATTGCGGACTGAAAAATTTGATCGAGCAACTACGTAAAAAGCAAAAACCGACAGTTAGCCACATTTCTTATACTTCTTATGATATTTAGATTTCACATATTTTAAATCATATAACTCACTTGAAAACCATGGCGGCTTGACAGACAACATAGGGTTCACACGTGGAACACAGGTATCAAAAAGTAAATACATCGTATTACAGAAAAAAAAAATGGCACCATTATTCCATTTATATCATACACAGGATTAACTTGCTTTAAAGATATAACAAGGAGACCATCAATAAAGCAGTGTGAGGGGGAAGGCACCAGCATGGAAGACTCATCTGATGGAAACCAAGAAATGTCAGGCAAATTAAAGTCCCCAAGAACGATTAGTAAATCTGCATCGGAAAGATGGGAGGATACCGAGCGAATTGCTTCTAAACGGCTGGTGTATACCGCCATTTCAGATTTTGGTGGAATATATGAGCAAGTTACAAAGGCAGAATACGATTGTAGAGAAATTTTAATTTGACAGCAATTAAAACTCCGCCTCCATTTCTGAATTTTCTATCCTATCTATATGTAGAAAATATTGTGGGAAAAACGGATGCATGGGATATGTCTGGCTTTAGCCACGTTTCAGTAAAAGCCAAAATATGAAAGTCAAAGGATAGACAATCTACATAGAGTTTAGAAAGTTTAGATTTTAGTCCCTAACATTCTGATAGGCCAGAACAAGGGACGAAATTAGTTTTTTGACCCGCCAGTGGGTACTGACGCGCCTGAAAGTAGGGAAAGATTGGTGCTACCTGGTGCGGAAGGCAAACGAATCGGAGGCCGATTTTTCCTCTTCTTAGCTATATACTCCTTTACTATTAAGTGTTCCGGCCAAAAATCTTTATGACATATTTGGTCAAAAAGATTTGGCGGGGCACTAAGTTTAAAAGTTTCCAGAGTCGAAAACTCTTCCCGAAGTTCTTAATTCCCCCCTAGACCGCCGCATAAATAGACCCATATCAGTTTGAACGTCCCGGCCGCCTCAGAACTTTATTTCAGGCCCCCCCGCACAAAAGGTAGACTTCTCGGAGCTTTTGCGGATGAGGGCACTGTTTAAATGAGAAGACCCCCACAATTAAATTTTAAATAAAAGAAGCTTTAAATTAAGGGTGAATTGAAATAAAAATTAATGCGATCCAAAAGGTAGTACAAGGGTTAAAGATGCGAAATTATGCACTTGAAAAAGAAAGAGAAGCAATTAAGAGTTGTGATAAACACACAACAACAAAAAACGCGAGCAATGTAAAAGCGCGAAACCAAACACTGCACAAGAGACAACACTACGCGAGACCGCGAATGTAAGCAAACGAGATCACAAACACAAAATCAATTAAACATTTAAAAACAATTTAATTTTGTAGTCATCAAATATGGTAACTTCCGGCAACTCGATCGTTAATTATTAAAGCACAAAAGCAGTTTTTAACAGCAGGTTAAATAACACGATCGAGTTCAATAAAGTGAGAAAACAGAAAATAGAAAGCCCGTTCTCCAGGAAGGGCTTGTGACCAACGCGATTAACATTATCCTTATCCTGTGGGATATTATATGGCATATTACATGGAATATTACACCGACTTTTGCTTTCTTTATAAATTTCTATTTTACACGAATGTACTATTCGTGGAATTGATTGTGGTGAGCCACGATCTTGAAATTCTCCAATGATGAGAAAGCTAACAAATATCATTAACTGGTAAAGTTAGTGGTTATAATATCAGAACCAACTCACTGGATGCCAAACATAGCGTTTGGCTTCGCCTTCCAATGAGCTGGGGCTGAACGCATACTTCTATTGATTTCTATTGTCATGCTTAGCCAGGCTATTGACTTAAGTTTTATCCATCATGTTAGCCGCAATCACATGCACTGTGCCGGACTCGTCTCTAACGCAAATGGAAAATCTTTATACGTGTCATTTTATAGCACCTGCATGTTTATTATATAAAATCTTTGGCATTTCCGGTCATAGTACCAAAATTAGGAGTTCCCTTTTTTAACCAAATGTACATTGTTATTAAAATTCGCCCACATGAGACCGAAAGGATAGTTATAAAGCTTCGCCCTGAAAAGTCATATTTACCTGCAATTCCTTTAATAATTGCATCATTTTCAATTGGGCTATTCTGCAGAAAGGGTTTGTGACCCACGCGACTTACATTATTTTTATCCTATGAAATATTAAACTAGTCCTTATTTTCCCTTAAGGTTTCTTTTTACACGTAGCACTGTAGTGGTGTTGAATCTGGGGAGCTAGGTTCTTGACATTCTCCAGTGATGAGAATGAAAAGGTAACAAATATCATTAACTGGTCAAGGCAGTGGTTATAATATCTGGAGCAAGTTATATAATGCGAATCAAAGAGTTTGTCTCCATCTTCCAATGGTCTGGAGCTGAAGTCAGTCCTTAGGGAAGATGACTTCCATTGTCATGCTGAGCCAGGCTATGGTCAAAGGTTTCATCCATCGTGTATCTTTTGTTTTTTATTTAATATCTGTCTCAGGGACAATCGTTAAATGTCATATCTATGCCTTGACGAGTTAATTGGGTACAATGTTTAGTGTTTATTGAAGAGGGGTTTTATATATATATATATGCTGTTTTATAACATATGTCGGAAGGGTTGATCCAAGGGATGTATCGTGGCAGTGCTATTGTCGAGTAGATTAATGGCGTAGTTGTTTGGATGATCCGATAATCTAATAAAGTATTTGGCTCTGGTGGTGTTTATTTCCTCGGCGATGAATTTATCACCTAATTCCGCATGGATAGCTGAGTTAGTCATTAGATGATAAGCATCTGAGATGCTTCGTAGCAGTTTGCTTTGGAACTTTTGTATTGCTTCTATATTTGTTTTGCTGGCAGTGCCCCATATTTGTAATCCATAGGCTTAATAATGGTTTTATACAAGTGGAATTTATATCTTAGTCGTAAGCGATACTTGCTGCCAAGGAGCCATTGCATATTGCATTTAGTTGTTTTCTTTTCGCCTGAATGTGAGATTTCCAGGTTAACCATCTGTCAAAAGTTATGCCAAGGCACTTAACCTTATCACTAATTGGGTTTTGAGTATTTTGGATACTGACAGGAGGACAGCTATCTCTCCTTAGGGTAAAGGTTATGTGAACTGACTTTTACGGGTTAACCGCCATATTCCACCTCATTAACCAACTACAAAATGCATCAAGTTGAGATTCCGGTTTACAAGAGGCTTCTCTAGGACAGCTGAACGTGGCGAGAAAGGCTGAGTTATCAGAATATGTAGCTATCGTGATGTTATGATCTTCTATAATAGGCATGTCTGCTGTGAATATGGTGCATAGCACAGGGCCTAAAACACTTCCTTGTGGCACCCCGGAGGAAATTGCTGTAATGGCAGACGACTCTTCTCCACATCGGACGAAAAATCCTTTCGAGTCCAAATATGATTTTAAAAATAAGTAGAATGGAGTTGACAGTTAGTTAATACTATCCATGGTGCCACGCTTGTCTTACATCCACAAAGGATGCTGACCAATATCGCTTCTCTTCAAGTGCCGCTAGTATGCATCCAGCCAACCTGTGGCATTGCTCAGGAGTTCCATGGTTGCGACGAATTCCAAATTTGTGATCTGGGATTATTCTGTTGTCCTCTACTATCGTCAATAATCTGCGCAAAAATACTTTTTCAAGTCTTCGGGGAATATCGACAATAAGCTAATTGGACGGTATGACATCAATTCATTTTCTGGCTTGCCTGGTTTTTGGATTAAGATGATTTCTGCGCATTTCCATTGGGAAGGAAAATATCCCAATTGCAGACACTTGTTAAATATGTTTGTAAGTAGTTCCATACAGTTTCTGGGAAGAGCTTTTATTGCTTTGGCGTCAATACCATCGTATCCTGGAGATTTTGTTAGTTTCAAATTTTCAACCTCATTTATGAGTTCCTGAACGGAGACTTTGGGGAGGTCCAAAAACATGGCAAATCAAGATACTGTCAAGTGTTCTCCATATCTATTTTAGGGCAGAAATTTAAAGGTGTCAATACTTGTTTAAGATGCTATGCGAAAGCTACAGCTTTATCTTTTTCATTACGGCAGTATATACCATTCGCGTTTTTAACGGGAGTCATTCTTTTTATTGGTCTCTTAAGGTATTTTGTGGCTAACCAGAGATTATGATATGGATCACAAGGTTCGTCTGCACTTAAAAAGTCATCTATGCTTTGTTGCCTTAGTTCACTAAGTATTTTTTTTATTTCCTTGGTGATTTTATTCAGCGCTGCCTTGTCTCTGGGGTTTCGACTGAGTTGCCAGACTCCCCTAACTCATCTTTTTTCATTGACACGTCAAGCGACCATAAATGCAGATCTCTTGTTGGATAATAATGTTCGTCTTTATTTCCTATTGCTTCAGCTAAGTCATCAAGAACTGTAATTAATAAAGGTTTCCGTATAGTTTTCTTTGGCATGTTTGGCGATGATCCTTTACGCTTTGTTACCATCCTCCACGATTGAGGTTGTTGCCATAGAGTTGATATACCGTGCCCGATTGTCACTATTAAACATTCGAAATATGGACGTATGAGCCTAACATATAGTATTTGCAAATGTTTTGACAAAAACTACAATAATGGAAGATACGCTGCTTGTGTAAGATATCGGCGGGACTCTTATTGCGGCTAGCAAATCAATCGACTGGGGGGTTCGTTGATTAGTTATGTCTAACCCACTTACACAGTATATTATACCAATAAAAAAAGAAAGTCTCTAAAATAAATGGCAAAGACAGAATAGAAAAAGATGAAAAGAAAGATCACGACGATTGAATATTTTGACTACCACATAGACGCGCTCTCTACTCACCCTACCATAGTTTTGTTGCAACGCCTAAAAACCTCGAAAATCCCAAACAAAATTTACGTCATTCTGATTACACCTGCATCGTTCTTAAGGAATGATGATCAATATTACTCCATCACAAAACGTAATTTATTCATTCAAAATCTCAATAATTTATCTTCATGATAATGAAATTCATTTTCGCTTAAATTGAAAAAAAATTCTACTTAGGATAAAAACGAAATTGAAAAACTCCAAAATAAAATTTTCACAAAATCGAAATAAATAAACTTTTTGATATGATCTTTAACTGATAATTTAAGTTATTAGAACTAAACTATTCCAGAATTGTAAGTCCACTGCGAGGAACACGTGGTCCATGAGACAGGCGACTGATTTAAATACCAATAAAGCAGATTTCTATGAAACAAATCAGTATTAAGAATAGACGTCATAAAAACAGCTCATGACAGCTCTGGCCAGGCATGGTGGCGCAGGTGCCATACTACGTCTCAGATTGTGAGGTCTGCAAGAGCTCCAAAGCTCCAAATTATAGCCTGAAACCACATATGGGAAAAGCAAAAGTCACCATTCGCCCATTTCAACGCTTGTATATCGACATTCTTGGTCCATATCCTCGCAGTAAAAATAGCATTATTGAATTACTTATCGCGTTAGAAAATTTTCCAAATTTTATTGGTTGTGTCCTCTTAAGAAATTCACCTCATCAGCGATTAAAACGTTTTTGCAAAACCACACATTCTTTATGTTTGGCTTATCTGAATGTGTAGTAAGTAATATCGGCTCTCAGTTTAAAGAAACACACTTTAAAGCTGGGTTGATTGGTTTGTTATACCCTTTGGTGTAAGGCATATTATTGCCGTTTTATATTTCAATCAATCAAATGCTTCTGTGCGCGTTAATCGATCCATTATATCGTCAATTAGAGCTTAAATGAAAAATAACCATAAAGATTGGGATGCTCATGTTCCGGTAATAAGTTATGCCCCTCGAGATGCACTGCACCAAACTTTGAACTATTCGCCTTATCATGCATTATTTGGATTAGATATGACTGATAAAATTAATTTGTTAGATGAAGCTACCAATGTACTCCAACGGGATGATAAACTTCAACTATTACGAAAAGAGTTACGAAAAAATGTAGAACAAGCAGAGAAAAATGCTAACCAATATAATTTACGCACTCAAATGTTATGTATAAAGTAGGCCAAGAAGTATGTCGTAGAAACTGTAGCCAGAGCAATTTAGGCAAAAATGTCAATGCCAAGTTTAATTTGCAATGGGTCAAATCTAAAATAAAAGAGAAGCTTGGTAATTGTTACTATGTTTTGGAAGATTTACATGGTCGAGCTCAAGAAAAATATCATGCAAAAGACATTAGGCATTAATTTTTTACAGTCCGATTCCCCGTAAAATTAAAATTTATTTTCTGAAATTTGACTGTAGGTGTAAGAGTCAATTATTTCCGGGGTATATTTTCCTTAAATACTACAGTAATTAAGCTCAGAATTAAGGTTAGATTTAAACTCAGCTTTCAGCTCGAAGTGAATGGAACCTGGAATTTGGCAGAAGCTAAGCTTCAAGATAGATTCGACTCCCCCTTAATTGAGTGCATTGGCTTTGAGCGACTTTTCAGTGGATTAAAAACTGATCGTGCCCTCAATCAGTCGTGTGTTTAACACTAATATTTAGAACTAAATGTGACCACGTGCAAACAATATGTTCTCAGACCACGAGGTCTTCATCCTAACCTAAAGTTTATCAATATTGAATAACACCATCGAGTCATAATGTTTAGTGAATATATCGTCTCAATCCAAAAAAAAACAATCACAGAAGGATGACCAAAAAAATGATAAAAACTGTTCTCTTCGTGTGGTGCCACGTGTGTCCTATATGCGCCACGTGTTGAGCCCTATTTGTTTGCACGGTCCAATAGATGAATTAAGTCTTTTAAACACAACATAAACTCAAAGGAACTATCAAGCTTTTTAACAAATTAAACTTCAATCGGATAATGCTAAATGCACGAAACCGATTTCCTGAGAAGTAAGGTTATCTAACCTTCATCTGTACAATGCAACTCAATTTTTTGATCTTTACTGCATAGTGATATCACCGGGAAACCCTTTCTCATCGATTCATCAGGAATCAATCGCTGATTTGTTTTGATATTTAAATCAGTCTCCTATCTCATTGACCACGTGTTCCTTGCAGTGGACTTACAATTTTGTACGAGTTTGGTTCTAATAACTTCAACCAGCTACAAACATACATTTAATGGATTTAAATTAGCAGTGACGTTAAAAATCATATCAAAAGTTTATTTTTTTTTTAATTTTACCAAAATTTTATTTTGGAGTTTTTTAATTTAGTTTGTATCCTATGTTTCTATTTTCAATTTACTGCAACACATTAATTTTTAATTTTAATTTTCCCATAATTAAAGTTATGTGTGCAGTTTATCACCTATAAATTTAATTCTTTATGCAAAGAATCTTAAAGCTCATCAACCGTCATCAGGCCTGCTGACATAGTTGGACTTTGCTCGTAAGTACGGCATAGCTGCAATCAAAAAAAAAAATTTTTTTTTGAATTGAACAAGGTAACTATGTACCCTCAAATGGTGATGACTGTTCTCAAACTTAATTAATGCGTATTTAATAATTTCAATTTTCTAAAAAAGTAAACCAAATGATTAATTATGGTGATTGAAAGTTATAGTAAAAGTAAATTGAATTCTTATTATTATTCTTATTATTATTGAACTTTTTCTGCTTTGCATTAAATTATGGAATAGTAATATTGTTAGCTAAGGATTTAATTCTCTTTTTTTTAAGATTGTTTAGTATCTGGTTCGCCTAATATTAATTATACTACAAGCGAAAATTAATTTCATCATCATGAATGCTTCTGTGAGTTTCCTCAGATAGGATAGGAACTGAGAAATTTAATATTAAATACAATAAAAACAAAAATTCAAAACTCTCTTGGCGGTAATAGCTCTTACTGCTTTGTCTGCTACACGGGCAGGACAATCCTTCCAGATTACCCTACGGGAGAAGTAAAAAAGATTTTGGGCAGCTAACATATCAAAGCCATGGATGACTTTAAATCTTGTGACTCACAGAATAGAAGTAAGCAGATGTTCCAATCAGCAGGTAAATCACCTGCACCGATTCCATCGGAATGTCGCTTAGGACTTCAACGTTGGGTAAACGGCGAAACCCAAAGGTCCAGCACAGCAACTACAACCACGATAACTTCTACTACCTCTTGTAATACATCTCATTATATTATATTAAGCCATGTACCAAAAAAAATGTACCAGGAGATTTTTCGTCGATCACTGTGGCCGAAGGCGTGTAAAAAAAACACTCCAAATCCGATATCCCGAAACACTGAAGTGTAGGGCACTTATTATCCTTCATCTCCTTACCAAGAGCTACTGGAGATTTCAATGTTGAGGTCTGGTCGCAGCAAGCAGCAAGAGGTGCTGCGAGAGGTTCAGTTTCAGTCACCTAAAGTTTCTAGTGATAATGCAGGGGTTTTATAAGCCGCAGTGACAAAAAACAATCCCAGAACTACCCCTTACAGTGATGGTCCGTCGCAGCGTTGTCTTTATATTCAACAAGAGCATCAAATATCTCAGCAGCAGGGGTTGTATAGCCAACGTCAAAATACAAATGATGTTCAGATTCTGCTACAACAGCAACAGCAGTAGTTTCTGCAATGGCAGCAGCAGCTCCAGCAAAAACAGCAATTCTTATGTGGTTGCATCATAAGAAAGAGCAGGAATGTTTCTGAGTTGGCCAACACAGTGGGCAATGGGCTGGAATTAGACTTAATCTCCAGGCTCAAAACAAAGTTCCTGCTTCGCAATGAATCCACTTAAGATTCTTACCTGCAATGCCAATGGCATTTCAGGAAGAGCCAAAGAATAGAAATGCGTTGACATTCTTCTACTGACGGAGATCAGAATTAAGCGAGGGGATGATGTAAAAATTTGTGTATACATTTTTTATCCAGCTTTCAAACCATCACGAAATAATAACTGCGTTGGATGAGCAGCACTATTGGTGAGGGCCTCTCTTCGGCACTTTCCACAAAGAGTTGTTGAGACATAGCGTACAAATATCATCGGTTAAAGTTACCACTGGTTTTTGAGACGTAGAGTTTAACGCCATTTACTGTCCGCCCAGAATCAGGATTGAGGAAAGACACTTCACTTCCAGACTTGTGACCAAAGGTATTTGGTTGGTGGTGACAGGAATGCCCGGAAATGGCTCTGGGTAGATTCTTAAAACTCGCATAGGGGTCGCGAACACGCGGAACCCATTTCTGCAAATGGCGCTAGGATTTTCGCCACTGGATCGCCGACCAGGTACCCATATTTGCGGAGTCATACGGTTTCCTGTATAGACTGCAGTGCATCATGGTATACCCGACTCTCGAGCAACGATAACTCAGAGCTATGACCTAGACTCTCATCATTTGGCCTTAGCTGTCAACATTGAGACGGATGGTGTTGATGTCAATCCAAGCACTCGCCTAATCACTAACCATACTGACTTGCTCGCCTTTAGGCAACATTTTGAGAACTCGATTCAGCTGAACATTTCACTGAATTCTGAGGAAGATATTGAGATGGCTGTGAATAACTTCACGGAGAGCATTCACATGGCTCCTGTTGCCTCGACGCCTACAGAGACTCATAGAGGCCCAACCTATAGTATTGTATTATCAAGAGAAGCCATCGAAATTTTGGCAGGGAAAAGAAGACTCTGAAGATGAGCAATCCAATCCAAGAACCCATGGGATAGAATTCTATGAACCGCGCTGCTAAGCAACTACGAGATATCTTAAGAGAAATTCGAAGTAATTTCTTTGACCAGACGCAGGCGTCTATGGTTTATATACACTGGATGCGGGATATTTGTTGTGGAAGAGCACTAAGCCTCTAAAGGGGCAACCGTTTAGGCAGGTTCCTGTTCGGTATCCTAGTGGTGAGCTTGCTAAAAAAGAAGAAGAGCAGACCAATTTTTTGCACGTCATTTGAAAACCAGGTTCATCCACTACCAATTCGCCACGGATGACCAGTGCAGGAAGACTAGTGAGAGTCTGCATACGCCTCTACAAATGTCTTTACCCATTAGGCCAATCAGGTTCGAGGAGATTGAGGAAGTTATCAAATACTTGCCGGAAGGAAGGCTCCTGTTATTGACAGTGCGTGCAACGTTACCTTAAAAGCCTTGCCTAAGCGGGCGATTATTTTTGTGGCAATAATATTTAACGCGATGCTTAGGATACAGGTCGTTCCCAATCAGTGGAAGATGGCAGCAATCTTAATGATTCATAGACCGGGAAATCCAGAAGACCATCCTGAGTCTAACCGTCCGATAAGTCTCCTGCCTTCCTTATCTAAGGTATGGGAGAGACTTATTACCAATCGACTAAGCGGTCATATTAATGAATGCCAAATCTTGCCAGACCACCAGTTCGGATTTAGGTGCATTCATGGTGCAGTAGAACAAGTTCACAGACTGTCGAAACACATCCTACTGGCGTTTGAAGACAATAAATACTGCAATGCAATCTTCTTTGATATTCAGCAGGCATTCCATAGAGTCTGGCACGCTGGACTGCTAAGCAAATTTGAAAGCCTTTTCCCGGCACCGTACTTTGGAGTCGTACGATCATACTTGGATGGGCGTCAATTTATGGTTAGAGTAAGGGACACGTTTTCGGCTGCTTACCAGATGAGAGCTGGAGTTCCGCAGGGTAGCGTCCTAGGGCCACTGCTATACACTATATATACTGCCGATATGCCATGCCCCAGTGAGCACGTACGCAGACTGTTTCGCTTTTTCAGCTTGGTGCAAGAGTTGGAACTTGAAGGTTAACACTCAAAATAGTACAAATCCTTGCTTCACTCTGAAGACAAGTTTCGGCGGCACACCAGCTATCCAATTGGAAGGTGTAACGTTGGACCAACCGATGAAAACCAAATACCTACCAAAAATTCCACCCCTCATCGGGACCTAAACCTTCACACAGTGGAGAAACAGATTGTAAGGTACACAAGCAGGTACAGTAATAGACTGGCTAGGCCTTACACCCGGCCAGGTTTTTAAGCGTTGCAAGGCAAATCATGGTAAGGCCGTACTATTCTATTATATTCTATTCTATCTTTACCTTTTATTTTAGGGACTTTCTTTTTTTTTATTGGTATAATATACTGTGTAAGTGGGTTGGACATAACTTATCAACGAACCCCCCAGTCGATTGTTTTGCTAGCCGCAATAAGAGTCCCGCCGATATCTTACACAAGCAGCGTATCTTCCATTATTGTAGTTTTTGTCAAAACATTTGCAAATACTATATGTTAGGCTCATACGTCCATATTTCGAATGTTTAATAGTGAAATTCGGGCACGGTACGACTACGTATATGTATATTGCATCATATAAAAATGGCGACCAACGTCAATCATCTGGGGCTGATCCACCATGGTTGAATCAGATTAGGTTACCTACTAGAGTTTCCTTTTCGGTTAAGCTTCTTCTCCTTAGAAGTCATTTTCTTTGTCCTCTTTTATATTACTAATTTTCTCCTATCGTTAAAATTGATTGATTCTAATGCTGCGATCATTCGGAATAACCGTATGTTGCCGTTAGCGATGTATTGGTCCATGGCACAAGTAAGGTCAAGTCATAATATTTAATAATTTCAATTCTTTATTAAAATTTTGAAAATTCCTTAAATATCTGTCGTATGTCCCAGTTTGGAATTATTACCTTTGACTCTAGATCGAAATATTATTTACTTGCACAGCGTCAAGAGTTGTTGAAAGACAGTCTATGAACTACAATAGTATAGCCCGGAACGGATTTCACCATGCGATAGTTATATCACACGATTACCGCCGATATCATGTTGTATAAGTTTATTAAAATTGTGTATCAAATTAATAACAATTCCCTTATTAGCAACACTAACTAAATTGTCTGCCAGCTGAGAATTTCATAGCATTTAACAATAGGAAAGGAATTTTGAGATTGGCTGGTTCGCAGCTATCAACTCGACCTCATACATGTTTTACGATATGACTCGTTGGATTCTTATAATTAAGAAAGTAATCGCCAACATTTTCAAGCAGGTCAACGCTTCTAAGCGGTAAGACTTTTACATGGTACTCCCTTAAAGAGCACAAAAAGAAATCACCTTGCTGATACAAAAAAGAATGTATTTATATTTTTGAAACATACACCTACTAGAATTAGAAAACGTTTCGTTTGTTTATTCTTATTTAACCTTAAAGAGTATAAACCATTTTTTTTATTAATTCTTAAAAATTACTAAACGAAAACTTAACAAAGAAGAATCTCAGGATCCTTCACAAAGCGAAGTGTATTATTTGTGCCCAACTACTTCTTGATAACCAGGATGTGACGACAAAATGCGGTCACTATTTCCATAGAAAGTGCATTTCCACTTATTTAGAAAAAACACATGAGTGTCCCGTATGCAAAACTTTGTGTCATGTAAGGGATTTGCAACCTCAAATTTTTCTTTGAAACAAATCAGCGATTGTTTCCTGATGAATTGACGGGAAAGGGTTTCCCGGTGACATTACTATCCGGTGTAGATCGAAAAATTGAGTTGCGTTATTCAGATGAAGATTAGATAACCTCACTACTAAACATGATGGACTGATGGTGTCATTCACTATTGTTAAACTCTGGATTAGACTGAAGACCTCGTGGTCTGAGAACATATTGTTCGCAAGTGGTCGCTTTTAGTTTTAATTATAAAAGTTAAACACACTACTTATCGGTCCCTTAGTCTTTAATCTACTGAAAGTCGCTCTAAGACAATGCACTCAATTACGGGTTCACCCATGTCGCTGATGTCGCCGGAATGCAAAAATATTTGGCAGATATAGCAGCCAACAGCAAACAACAAAATTTTTGGAAATGAGAAATTTAAAATATTGTAAAGGATCTTGATCCTCGGTTGTGTGTGAACAATAATAGCATCTACTCGAGAAGATGGTACTTTTTTCGGAAGTTTATTATCCAAGAAGTAAAACGTTTCCTGGAAACATTCTCCAATAGTGGTGTTGCTGGTGGTATTAGAGCAGGTGGTTGGGCACTTTTGGACAGACTGGCATACACTTCTTGCTCTTAAGCTTTGTGTGCTTGCTCTGCATTCGAAAAACAAAAAAACGATTCCTTTTTGAAACTTGAGTCGAAAGCGGTACTGATCCTAGTAACGGTTCTATTTTCATAATGAGCAAATTTTTCGGGTAGTCGAGCTTGTATGAGATTGAGTAAAAAAAGTGTCACTTCCGATTTCGTTTCCAATTGTAACATTTTAAATTTTTGGTACAGCTCGCAGATAATTGGTATCACCAGTGAAATGGTCTGTGACTTGGTAGCCGATATTTAAAAAAATATAATTTAATAAAAAAAAATTTTTTTAACTGCCGCTTCTTTCTTTTCACTGAACAAATGTGATCCTTTTCCTTCTATCCCTCCTGAATTTACTTGTGCGTCCCTGTACCATGGAACTCACACATTTATGATCCTTTCTCGCGCTCGAGATCTTTTCTGCATATCTTGGTTGTCCCTCTACCTATGATCTTTGCTTGGACTCGCGATCGCAACCTTCTTCTCTGCTCGGATTTTTGTTTGTTGCAAATGTTGTCGGGCACAATTGCGAAATTTGGGACCCACCCACCCTTGCTCTAAACTTTATTTTGAGCTGAATTACAGTAGTATCTAAGAAAAATATACCCAGGCAATAATTGACTCGTTACACGATGATTAAATTTTAAAAAGCAATGAATTAAATTTTTTACCTGTTATGGTCAAATGTCAGATAATTGTTTGTAAATGATGATATTCATGCACGATGATTGAACGATAAACAAAAATAGGCTAAATGATTGAAATATGTGGCAGACGCACTTGCATCCAAAGCCGGTAGCAACCTTGCTATTACTGGGTGCCTATACAATGTGACTTCATACCCAACTTCATCATAAATGGCGCATCTATATATGCTTCGAGGGGATGTTGCTTCTTAACAGCATCGTACTAAATAACAAAGCGTGCATATGGGTAGGCAAGCAACAGCAGCTGTAGTAGTCATCAATCTGTTTTATTCTGTAATTCAGGCTTATGTTAACAACTCATGTCATATATATTTAACTTACCTACCGCAGAGTGTCCTTCTCACTCGAAACAATAAAAAAAAAGAGCTTTGCGGAAATTGACATGACAGCCATGGCTTATAGTATGTCCGTTTCTTCTTTGAGCGAGAATCATAATTCACAAAAATTCTAGATCGGATCACTTACCGATACCTAGGTCACAACCCGCGACAGGCATATATGTAAATTTCGCATATAAAAACCATCGTTGGAAAATGAAATCGATAAAAACATTTCGAAATGACAAACTTTTACCTAGTAATCTTACAAAGCCAAACAGCAGAGAGCAACGCCGGGCTTTCGTGAGAAGGACTTTTGGAGCAGTAAAAGACATCCTTATGGCGCAACGGCTAAAATCGGTCTAACTGGCTGCAGGGTTCGATCACTGATCGACACAATAAGATGCTTACGATGCTTCGAATCTGGACACACTCAAGCGAACTGTATGGGCCCTGACAGAAAAGGTCAAGGACTATGCATTAAGTGTGGTAAATAAGGCCATATCATGAAAGAGTGCCCAAATCCAAAGAAGTGCTGTGTATGCGTAGAAAAGGGTATAAGCAATACTGATCATCTCCTAAAACTAGTCAGTGCTCATCAAGAAAACAGGCTAAATCATGACCCTGATTGTCCAGGGAAATATGCATAGGAGTAAGACAGCAGCAGCACTGCTACCCCAAATTAAAAGTTAACATAAATTCGACGTTGCCGTTATCAGCGAGCAATACCAGCACTCGAAACTTGACAATTCCAGCACTTGGCTTGACAGCAATCTGTACAGTAATCATTTGTTAGCTGCTTTTCTCGTTACATTTTCTTTGAACTACAAGCAAATGGAGCTCTATCACAGTTTGCCTTTTTTTTTTATTTTTTACAATTATGTCTGTTAAAACACAGGTAAATAACAAAAAAATAAAGGTTATTTACATATATCCATTTTTATACACTTGCAAAAAGTGTATATTAATTTTGGTCAGAAATTTCGAACGCATAGAAGGAAGCATCTCCGACTATATAAAGTATATATATTCTTGATCAGCATGATGAGCTGAGTTGATATAGCCATGTCCGTTTGACCGTCTGTCCGTCTGTCTAGATCAACGCAATCTCCTACGAGACCCTTGGAGCTACAGAGCTGAAATTTTGCACCTAGGCTTTTTTTTGCTGCAGGCATTGTATATCTTGGAATCATCCCGATCGGATGACTATATCATATAGCTCTCATAGGAACGATCGGTCAGGAATAAGGTTTAACATCAATAACTCTGTTGTTTTTCAATCGAATGTCACTAAATTTGGTGTTCATAAGTTTTATATAATCCATATATATCATATATCATATGATATATCGTCCCATAGGAACGATCAGTCAAAAATATAGTTTTTGATCAATAACTTGGGTGTTTTTTGAGGCAATCGTCACGAAATTTGTTATTTGACAATTAGATATAAAAAGAAATATGTATATCTTTCAAGTTTTATCAGAATCAGTCGACTATATGCTATAGCTGTCATAGGAACAATCGGGGAAAAAAAAAATTGTTTTAATATTTTTCTTTATGACACGGACATCAAATTTATTTTTGATGGGTTTTACATACTTCCTTATGATTCTGGCAAATTATTTATATATCAAAAAGGCAGTTTGCAAGGGTAAACGAACTTCGGCACGGCCGAAGTTAGCACATCCTTCTAGTTTTTATATTCTATATACATATGTACATACAGATGTATTTATGTATATGGGTACATATTTAAGGATACATACATATGTGTGTACGTATGTAAGTTTGTTGGTAAATTTATAAGTAGGATCCTTGTAACGTGAAAAATTTTAATAATTAAGGAAAAAGCAAAAGGAAATACTGCTCGAAGCATAAAAACTATTAATTTCTTGCCAAGGCACAATCGCTTATTACACCCTGTACCCATAGGGTACATTAAAGTAGAGGAATGTAAAATGTTGCTCTGTGGGATTAGGGTAGATGCAATGATAATAGTTCTACATATGTACATATATCGATACTTTCGCAAATTACGAACTATACTTAAAATCAATAATCATTCTTGTGTAAATAAAAAAATTGAACGATGATTGTTTGGCAATATTACACCAAAGCTGAAATTTTCGCTACTGCTTGCATAGGAATGGCTCTACGGTCAATAATCTCATTACACCCTTTTTCTGGTGCAAGTGTCGCTCCTATATATGGCGATTATGAAGCGCAACGTCATTGGCAAGAAGTGACAGTTAATATAAATGTCGACCAATGGTACCAAAATGGCACTAATAATGATTTGCTTTATTGGGGCCTTGATTATCCGCCTTTGACTGCCTACCATAGCTATTTATTGGGCAGGCTTGCCAAAGCGCTTGATCCGCGTTATGTGGAGTTGCAGCTTAGTCGGGGTTTCCAGTCTAGGAAACACAAAAGCTTCATGCGTCTTACTGTTCTGGCTGCGGATTTTTTAATTTACTTGCCGGCTATCTTATCTATTTGTCTTTGCTTAAAGAAGCAGTTTAAAAGCAATCTTTGGCAATTATTATTTATCTTGTCGACGATGTATCCAGGCCAAATACTTATTGACAATGGACATTTTCAATACAACAACATATCACTTGGCTTGACAGCAATTGCTATTGTTGTTGCTCTGTACAGTAATCATTTGTTAGCTGCTTTTCTCTTTACATTGTCTTTGAACTACAAGCAAATGGAGCTCTATCACAGTTTGCCTTTCTTTTTTTATTTTTTACAATCATGTCTGTCAAAACCCAGGTAAATTAAATCACAAAAAAAGGTTATTTACATACATACATATGTACATACATATATCCATTTTTTTATATTCTATATACATACATACATATGTATGTGTCTCTATCACACACAACACGAGCAGATAATGCAGCGACTTTTGCTTGACGTATGATCAGAAATACACAGAGCACAGTGCAATAGTTCGAGCGACGAGATGAAATACTTTGTCACTTCTGAAATAAACTTTTGAAGTGAAAACTTCTTTAGAATCGTTGGGAGTGATTTGAGACTCGATGAAACAAAAAAGCGACACTAAAAAGAGACATACATATAGATCTTATATTGCCTGCGAGAGAATGAGATAGAACAGAGTTATATAGCGTTCCTTATTCTCCGTCTCCTCTTTGTGCGGTGCTTCGTAGCCTCCCCACTCTTGGCTACGAAGCGTTATATGTTGATATACGTATATGTGTGTGGCTGCGTACTGCTGAGCCACGCTAGTAGAGTGAGTATTGTAGTATGTATACTACACTGCCTAATACTTGCTTTAGTGTTAGTTCAAGCGTCATACGCATGTATGTTTGTATGTATGCTAGTACGTATGTGTGCGCGCCTGCGTATTACGGAGCTACGGTGAGCGAGAAGGCATTATGTATAGCTATACTACACTACCTAATACATACTTGCTTAGACCAAGCGTCCTACGAATGTTTGTGTGTATGTTAGTACGTCTGTGTAATACACGCGTTACGACGCTCATAATAGCAACCGCGTGTGCTGTATTGCGTCCGTATTTTTATATTCGTAAATATTTTCATTTTTAAATATTTACCGCAATTATGCCGAAAAATAATGCAGAAAAGTGTCGTGAATATCGACAGAAAAAAAAAAAACAAAAAGAAAATAAAACTAAAAAATGTGTAACAATCGCACTGAATCAACAACACAATCAAAAACAACAATTGACGCGGTATTTCAAAGATATGTTGACAACATCGAAACCAAAGCATTCATATCATATTTTAGCTATCATAAGCCACTCGTATCATTTGTTGAAATTGAAAACATTGAGGATGAATAATAATAAAATGAAGAAAATAAAATATGACCTTTATAGCAATATTATAATGAACCTATAATTATCCCGCTCCTAATGCTGCTTTCGTCTTATTCTCTCTGTTTGTTTTACGGAAGGTTTCACTTCCATCGTGTCTAACCGTTAGACGCACTTTTTTTTTCTGAATGCTCAACAGTCTCTTTAAGACAAGACATTCTAATATTTTAGCCAGTATAGATAGGAAACTCTATTTGACTGTGTTACTGTTGGTTTGTTTGGTATATAATAAAATGCAATTTTGTTAAGTTCGGGCTTAACTCTTTCTGTGTCTAATTTACTAGTTCTTATATCCCGCCACAATCTGACATAACGAAAACGATTATACATATAGAATCTATTCAAGATGTTTCCTCCTTGCTTTCTGATAGCGACATCTGTATTGTGTTTGGTGATTGTAATTTACCAGCATGGTTCCATTTTGATGAATCTGCCCTGTTGCTTCCGTTCTAGATCACATTCTTTTATTGATGGCGTCTTCAAGGTATCCCTAGTACAAATAAATTCGGTTCTTAAAAAATGGAAGATTCTTCCATCTGATGTTTGTGTTGGATTCTACCAAATACGCAGTTTTTAGAATTGTTGTTTAGTCTTGCAAAAAATATAATTTTCATCTCACTTTAGAATTAACTATTGATCTGACGTTTCGTGCACCGATTGAGCTCATTCATACAAAAGATTGTTTCTCCTCATACAGCTGTTTAGACACACATCTTGCTATTTCTATGATATATACGTCGCTTTTTGGAGTTTGTGTTACACATATGTAGGTCTAATTGTCTCATAGCCTGCCAACTTTTCCCGTGAATCATCCAACTAAAAAAATATGAAATTTATAATTTTAAGAAGTTTAAGAAATCGGGCCATTCTTCAGACTTATGATTGTCTTCTGTGTTGTAAGTTACCATTTTATGGTTCTGTCAAAAAAATTTAATATGCAAAATAAAGAAACTTGTTTTAGAAAAATTTTGTTGTCACGGGAGATATGGAAGCTAAGCATCTGGCCTCATTACTTTTCAAATATTGAGACATTTAATCCTTAATATTCTTGCGGAAGTATTTTATATAGTAAATTATTAAGTTCGATTTAGTTGCCTGGTCATGACTATATTTCATGCAGGCGCAGAATTATTAGTAATGCATTTTTCCTTTCCAAGTTTCCACATGTTATAATGCTTTCGGTGTTTTCCTATTAAGATAATGTTTTTTAACTCTATCTTTTCCAGCATTTCATCGGTTTTAATTAGGTTAACACTTATAGCATCAATCGTGCTTATAACATTTGGACTCCTTTGGTACCCTTGGTTAGGATCAATAGAAGCCACGCTCAAAGTGCTGGGTCGCCTTTTTCCTGTTAACCGTGGTGTGTTTGAAGACAAAGTGGCTACCTTTTGGTGCTCAGTCAACATAATTTTTAAATTAAAGTAAGTTGGTTGCAGATTCCAATAAACGTATTTAAATAACCAAATCATTTTTTACAGGAAACACTTGTCAAATCATCAAATGGTGGTAATTTGCTTGGGGTGTACATTATTTGCTTCACTACCTACAAATTTAGCTCTCTATTTTCGAAGCAGTAAAATTGGATTTCTACTTTCTCTTTTTAATACTGCCGCTGCTTTTTTCTTGTTCGCATATCAAGTATGTATAAAAATCAACACACATTTACTTTTTTTGTAATAATTTTAATTTTAATTGATTAAGGTACATGAAAAAACCATTTTGCTGATTTCATTGCCAGCACTATGTTTATTAGGATGGTGGCCAAGCGAAATGTTTCTCTTTCTTGAAGTCACCACTTTCAGCATGTTGCCGCTCTTAATTAAAGACAAATTATTAACAGCTTCATTGGCGTCCGTTATAATTTTTAATTTAATATTTAAATGTATTCGCTTACAGTATCAATCACCGGATTGGTATCGTTTAAAACTCGTTATAAATGTATCTGAAATTTCTATGAGTATTGTGGCATGTAGTGCTGTGATATATTGTCCTCCTTTGAAATATCCAGACTTATGGCCTTTAATTATTTCCTTTATAAGCTCCATGTATTTTCTATCATATTTAATATGGGGAAATATGAAGCAAATTACCAACCATGAATAAACTCAAACATTTATCATATTTATTACTTTGTTGTGTTTTACAAATTAAATTTTCTTCTTTTCAAATTTCACTAGTGATTTAATTAGGCCGAGACACTAAAGGCATATAAATCAATTAGTTATTATTTTTCATCCTTGTAGTTTTAGCTATTTATTTATTTTTATCTAATACAGTACAAATTAATTTTGTTTTTTGTCAAAAAAGCACCGTTATTAGTGGAATAAGGGGCGTAAAAATAAAAGTTGTTTGTGAATATAATATAAATTAATACTTTCATCTGATTTTACTAAGAGTCAGCCAAATCGGTTGAACAAACATCTTTTATAGGCCCGGCATAAACCGGTAAAAAGCTTAGAAGCTTAGTCCGCAGAACAAGAAAAGCGGCAATATACCGAAAATTAAGAAAACTACTGTTCAACATAAAGCATTGGAAGGAAATATATTCCAATTATTGTCAAATCAGCGTGAATCTCAAGAAGATATAACGCAGATTAAGTTGTCTGAAGTTATCAACAGCGGGCGTACCCCAAGGCAGTGTGCTGGGACCATTACTATATCTTCTCTATACAGTGGACCTACCGACGAACCCTGCACATACAACGTCTAGCTTCGCCGATGACATGGCTACCTTCAGGCAATCCAAATGCCCAATCAAAGCTTCTGACCAACTAACAATTCACTTAAGGGATAGCGAACAATTAATCATTGATCAAACTGGCGCAAGCAGATCGAAACCAAAACAAAGGAGCTCAAACCTAAAGCATGCAGCCTACACTGGCTTATCAATGTACGATCTCCGCTATGTCTGGAATATAAAGTTCTCCTCTACAACTCGGCGCTGAAACCCATTTGGACGTACGGCGTTGAACTGTGGGGAAACGCAAGTAAGAGCAATATTGAAACCTTCCAAAGAGCGCAGTGTAAGATTCTCAGAACCATGACAGGAGCACCCCTGGTACATCCTAGTGTGATAACCGAAATATAGTCACAACAACAAAAATACGTCGCCAAGCTAAAAGAACATCCAAATGAGCTCGCCAAATCATTGACTCTAGTGTGTAATAAAACTCGTCTTCAACGAAACGACCGTCCGACGTGATGTTACTTGTTAGATTAAGATAAAAGTTTGAAAATGGTTGTTTGTTTTATAATCAGTATAAGAGATCCAAGAAATAATAAGAAAACGTAAAAAGAAAAATAAAAAAGTTCTAACGGATACATCTCGTGGCACTACGGATGCTCAGCTAAGAGTTCTTCAACTTCCGAAATATTAGGGATTTTTTTGTCTGAAGTTAAAAGACTATACAGTGGCGATTCTAAAAGAGGGAAAAGTGTAGCCGAGGTGCCCAAGAAAAGGAAGGATAGGGAAAATTAAAATTAACAGAAATTAAAGGAAAAGCCATAGACACTTTCAATTTTCTTATTAACAATCAGGATTACCACACATGGCTAGGACATTGCTTGGACAATGAAAGGAACTAACCATCCTGCTGAATCAGAAAGATAGTAAATTTGACACAGTAGTTCGCAACTCCAACAAATAACTATTATTTTAGTCCATGCTGACTCGAACTCATCGATGGTAAGTGGAGACTTGGACACTAAAACCTTAGCATCTCTTAGGTTTTAAAATAAATTTTCTACAGGGGTCAGATGAGGATTGTCTATGTAAACATCCATAGAAAGGTCACGAAACGTAGGCTAAGGTAGAGAAAGAGGTTACCCAAATTAATATTTGGGAAAGAGTGGCCTGTATTTACAATGTGCTTTGGAAACCAGAACTAAAATTCCAGGTTAGAAGCGGCCTCAATGACTTGATATACAGCAAGAACGTATATAACAAACACCTCAGTGTCTTGATAATGCTTGTGCGAAAAAATACATTTCGTTGCGCTATAAAACTTGAAAAAGATTTTAAAATGAAAAAGAAAATAATAATCTTACAGTATGTTAAATTTCCTTAAAGTAGAATTATCTGGAATCTTGGTTGCCACAAACAATAAAGGCAACACCAGTTTGATGAATTAGATTTTTGAAAACTCAAAACGCAAATTATTTATTTATATTCTGTTCGGTTGTCTAAACACAAATATTATTATATGTGAAACAAAAGACTTGTGAAATGGATATAATAAATTAGCAAAATATATATTTACATAAGTATGTACATATATGTTAAGCATCCGCCACCGCATATTTTTACATACGTTTATTATGTAAAAGTGTTAGTTGAAAGCGGAAAATTATTTTGTACAATATGGCTTAAGTGTATGTCGGAGACGGATCAGTGTATTGCGTGTTACGCTTACCCTTTAATACCCTGTGTTCTCTTGCTTCTCTTTCTAATTAAGGGCATTGGTGTCCCTTTCTTTTGATTCCCATTCGTCCAGTTTTAGTATGGTCACTCGTGTCTTTGACGCTTACAGTTTGGCAGTGACTGTTATCATGTCAGCTATACAGTGAATACTGTCATGTAAGTTATACAGTGAATACTGTCATATAAATGATTCAGTGAATATTGTCATGAGTGTTTGACACTGAACGCTGAGTCATGCAAATTTGGCACTGACTGCTTAGTCATGCAGGTGACATTGGAATTGGAAGCCATATGACGCTGTTATTGAGAGAGATGACAGCAGAGGCTGTCATCGAGTGTGGTCTGGTGTAATGCTGAGGGATTTGCGACGGCGTGGCCAGTCAAGAACTACTCGACGAGCTGAATACAAGGAACTCGCTGCTCCAATTAAAGCATGTCGTACGAAGAGGAGAAGTCATCCGGAGAAAATAACTTATCTCCGACATGTATATATTATATGAGTAAATATGTATATTTAGCATGTAATACATTGTCATATAACGGGGATATGGATATACATATTGTAGCATATCTACCCTACTAATCTAAGGGTATAACATTCAGTGAATATATTGTGACACTTTGTCATAATAAATACAAATATACAAATAAACAAAGACCACATAGAAATACATAAACGTTCCAACGCATAAGTAATACGATATACCGCTTATATACAAGCCGATCAAAAAACGCGTTTTATATTGTGGCTACTCCATACACCTTGATAAGGGTTACGACTAAGCTGAAAGCCTTCCACATCCTTAATTAAAAATCGGTCATTTCTGAGAACCTTGTCTATCACATAAGGCCCTTTGTGTTTTGGGATTAGCTTTTTTGGCGCTCCTATAGTTGAATCGAAATTCTTCACCATAATATAATCCCCTGCCTTATATCCTGTGGGTGCTACCCTTTTGCTATTATACTGCTGCTCATTGTACTTCTGGCTTTGCTTCTGATGTATTTCCCCATCCTTTCTAATTGTATCCAAATTTCTTGGATCATTCATTATTCCTAACTGCTCTAGTCCTTCTCTTAACTCGTCACCGACTTTGCCTTTTTGTTCTACTCCAAAGAGCATTTTGCTCGGTAACTGCTTAATGCTCCTATGAAGTATGTTATTTAAACAATGTTCAACATTCTCATTTATCAAATCCCAATATAAACCCTTTGCTGGTTCCGATAATTTAGCAAGCATAGGTCCTAGGGTACGATTCACCCTCTCAATTTGGCCATTAGCTTGAGGGGACCCTGTGGCAATCTTAATATGCTTAACGTTATTCTGAGTTACAAACATCTCGAACTCTGATGACGTGAAACAGCTTCCTCTATCCGACACTATGGAAAAGGGTCGACTGTAAGCCCTAAAATAGTCTTTAAGAGCTAACACCGCTTCTTTAGTATTCGTCGTCTTTGTTGGATACAGTCTGACGAATTTCGTAAAACCATCAATAATAACAAACAAGTGCTTTTTGCTTCTGCCTGATGCTATAGGACCACAATGATCAATGTGAATCAGTTCAAAGGGTCGATTCCCTTTAGGAATACTGTGCAATATTACTTCTTCTTCTCCCGACTTTGGCGAATACGCAACACACTTTAAGCAATTGCTAATGTGTTTCACAACTTTCTCCTTTATGTTAGGAAACCAATATGCTTTCGAAATGGCATCCATTACTTCATCTCTGCCGATATAACCTAGTTCGTTATGATACTTGAAAAGGATTGACTCTTCCATTTCACTCGGTACACAAAACAACAACCTTTCGTCATTGGTTTTCCTGTAAATTATTCCGTTTCTCATTTCAAATAACTTATCCTCAGCAAATTCCAATTTTCTTTTCACTTCCCGCAACTTTTCGTCCCTGTTCTGGCATATAACAAGATTGTCTTCAAAACTATTTATATCTACAACAAGTATGTTCGTACATCTACTAAGCGCATCTACATGTTGCATCTGTTTGCCTGCCCTGTGCACTACTTCATAATCATAATTCTGTAGCTCAAGAGCCCATCTCACAATTCTTGGGTTTAATTCAATTCGATTGAGAGTGAGTAATTAAATTACTTTAAAATATCTTCCCTGTAAATACACTCTGAACCTGGGGACTGCATATACTATTGCCAAAGTCTCTAATTCGAAACTGTGGTACTTTGATTCTACATCAGACGTCCGTTTTGAGAAATAGAAAACAGGGTGCAGTTTTTTGTCTTCTTTCCTTTGCATTAACATTGCCCCAAAGCCTAACGCGCTCACATCACAATGCAGCTCAACTTCGTCCTTGTGGTTACATATTGCCAACACCGGCGATTCTACTAATTTATCTTTGAGCAACGAAAAACACTCCAGCTCTTCCTTTCCAAATTGAAACACCCTTTCTTCCATAGGTCATAGAGTGGTTTTGCAATTAACGAAAAGTTTCTAATAAAACGACAAAATGTGAACATTTGTTGGTATGGGAAAGTTCTTAACCGGATCTACGCCTTTGTCGCCGGCTCTAATGCCCTCTTCCGATATGAGAAATCCCAAGTATTTAATGCTTGACTGAAAGAACTCACACTTATCTATACGCAACTCCAGCTTGTTTCTGATTATCCTTCTAAAAACTTCTTCCAGTATATCCAGGTGCTCTTCGGCAGTTCTACTGGCTACCATGATATCGTCTTGATACACTATTACTTTACTATCTCTAATCATATCTGTAAAAATTTTGTTCACAAATCTTTGAAACACTGATGATGAGTTTTTCAGACTCATTGGCATCCTGAGGAACTCAAACTGGCCTAAAGGAGTGACGAAAGATGTATATTTAACTGAGTTTTCCTCCATGAACACGTGAAAATAGCCATCTTTTAGATCCAATTTAGAAAAAAAACGTTTGTCGCCAAGCTTGTCTAATAAATCGTCTATCAGAGGTATAGGGTAGTTATCTTTCACTAAAACTTTGTTCAATCTCCTAAAGTCAATGCACAACCTTAACTCGCCAGCTTTCTTAGGCACCAACACAATGGGTGATGCATACTCCGACTCACTAGAGCGAATGATCTTCTTCTCCAAGAACCCGTCTAACATCGCCTGCAATTTCCCTTTCTCAGAATATGACAATCTTCTAGGCGCACAACTGAATGCCTTCGACCCCTCCAAGTTGAGCTTCATTTCACATTTTACATCAGGCAATTCAGGCCTTTGTGCTACCAAATATGAACTCTCAAACAATTGCTCAAACTTTTTCCGGATTTTAAAATCTAATCTTTCACCTATTTTGCAATCAACTCCTGTGTTGAAATACTCGCTTAGAGACTGGTCAGTAGTTTCTTTTGTTTCTTCACATTTTCTATCAGATCTAACTTTTACATTGACCAACTCAATAACAGCTTCATTCCTACTTTTCGGAACCATTTTGCTATCTCCATTCTCTGTTTCACTAACAATCTTGCTATCAATTTCATTCACTAATTCGCTAACAATTTCGCTATTATTTCCCTTAACTATTTCGCTAACAATTTCCTCGTCCTCACCTTCTTTGGTGACTATTCTATTCTTACAATTTTTCTCCTTAACTATTTCATCAACTATTCTCTCAACATTTACATTTCTAGCTATTTGCAAATCTGTATGGCATGTCTGCAATGACAAGGACTCAAACTCCGACCGCTCTCCAAGTTCATTTTCGCCTTCTCTCCTTTCAAGTGTAACCATTTTCAAGGCATCTAAGTCTAACTTAATATTACATGCTCTCTCTTTCTCTTTCCAAAATTACTTCATGGCTCATAGACTCATTATCAACGACTATTAAATGAAAGAATACTTTTATTGAATTTTTGAAAACAAAACACTTGACTTTTCCATATGACAAAAGTGGACTCTTATTTAATCCGTAATACTTTTGATTAAGTGAAATTAAATGTATCTTTTCTGGTAAATAAGAGATTTTAATAAGTGAAACATCACTGCCTGAGTCTATGAAGCATGCTGTAATTAAGTACGGATTAGTTGGTGTTTTAAAATATATCTTAACATATCTTCGTCATCGCATCCTATGGCTTGCTTCTCTTTATTAAGTGGACACTTAGCCACCCAATGATCCAAGGCACCGCATCCGAAGCAGGACCCTGGCACTCTGTCGGGTTTCTTACAGTCCTTGCTCATGTGGCCCTTCGAGTTACAGTTGTAGCAACGGAAATCTTCTTTGGAACGTCTGCCCTTAGCGGCCACCTTTGTAGATTCTCTTGCTGCTCGCTGTACCGGTATCTGAATGCCTGAAAATGCACGGCGTAATTCTGCAATGCACTTGAATCCTTGAATCTGCGCTTGAATGCGGAGTCCCTCCACAGGAATCCCTTCAATGGCTTTGTCTACTCGCTCCTCTTCGCTGATGCAGATAGCATCTGACAGCCTGGCCTTCTCATCGATGTAACTGACGAAACTCTCATTGGCGCTCCAAATTCGAGATTCGAATAGGCGCCTGGCATCTGCTTGCGACACAATTTTTTCAGCAAGACATCAGTGTTCTTGTCTCCCTCTTTCTCATTTGTGGTCTCTGACAGTTGACAGTTACTTTCGTCTTCTGTACTTTCCTCGACAGTCTCAGTTCTTATAGATATGGAACAAGCTCCTCGTCGATCCACTGGAACATCGTTTAAGCGCGCCACAAGCTCGGCCTTTGACCCTGTTGTAGGCAAGTCCAACAGCTCCAGCCACTTCTATAAAGTTGGCAAATTGTGAGCCTCAATGTCGATGTCCATTGCGTTACAGTTCACCACTTCTGATATTGTGGGCGGTAGATGAATTGACCGATGTCAGGGTGTTTAAGAGATTCGGGTTTTATTTGCTTTAAATTAATTGTAGTTTATTTTATTTCGTAATGTACTTATTGTAGTTAGTGTTTATTATAGTTATCATTTATCGTAGTTATCTTGGTATCTGTCTCACACTCTCTCTCAGAGAGTCAATTAAAATACTGGGATCGAAGAGTAGCAAGAAAGCAAGTGTGACCGTCTCTCCTGCTACAATATTTAGATATAAGAACACTAAGTAGACTTAAGCCGAACAAAATCAAAATAATTAAAAACATTATTAAATGCACAGCCAACTTGAGCAGTAGCTCTGGCTTTATTATTATTTTTACAACAGTGCAGGAGGAATAATTACAATATGAAGATAACAATATGAATATTTTGTGAGAAATATGTGTTTGGAAAATCATATATTTATTTAATTGGAATGATTAGTTATATTGCCTAGAAGCGTTATGGAGATAACGAGATAGGCGATTCATTACATTATGAAGATATGAGCATAGTTATAACAATGAAAGCTATTAAATGATCTCTCTTCTATTGTATCAACCGAGAAGGACATTCTGTGGTAGGTTAAGATTATTGTAAATGAAATTCCGTTAAGTTGTTTGAATTACAGACTTTATATGTGCATCAAGAGTCGTTCGTTGTGCAATCGTACACATCAGGGACACTAGCCCCGACTATCGACGATTTTAAAAGCAATATCCCTGTTATAGCTCTATAGGAGACGTTTATATATAGGAGACGATTATCTATATATAGTGGGAAGCAAAATTGAAATTATGTTTGCTGGATTCGGAGTTTATATAAGTTATCACCAGCTAAGTGGGGTTATTGGGTTTAGCTTATGATATTTGAGTTTAGCCTTTAAAGATTATTGTAGTCGACAATTTGGCAGCAAAATAAAGATCTTCGCAATAAATCAATAAATTAATTTGAATAACTTTACTCTAAATGCAGTTGTGAAAAATTAACCTTTAATAAATCAAAGAAATCATTTCAAAGTACGTTTAAGGGTACGGAGAGACAAATCGAAAACCAAAACAATCTGCATATGCTATGAATCCTAATAAGTACGAGTTAGGACTTTTAAATTGCTTTTCCCCATCGCGCCTACTTCTGCCTAGCGTTCAAGTAATATATGTACTTTTGTTGTTTATAGATATTTTTCTGCAAGGTTGACCCAAGTGTCAAATTTGCTTTATTTTTTTCCTACAAATTGTTTTGAACGAGTGTGTCTCCGTTTCTATAGGGAATAATACCGATAGTCGAAAGGTTGAGGTGGTTGAGGCCTGGTTCCCATAGGCATCTGACAGGAGTTTCAGCAATGAAAAATGTATTTGTTTCTAGGCTTGATCACGAAGATTCGTCGGATAGTGTCTTAGTGTTCATTAAAGTTCAAGCTTTAAACAAAAAAGCTAAAATAGCGGTAATAAGGCTAATAAAGCTCAAGAGAAAAATAATTAATTTAAAATGTCCCGGATCACATTTTAATATAAAAATATAGAGCCAAAGAAAACTTGTACTTTAAATTTAAGAGGACTTAAATCTAAGCTTCCTAGACTATGTTTATGTAAATACTCTAGTATTTGACTTTCAAATTGATTATTTACAGAGAATTGGTAAAAGCCTGGTACCAAAAAAGCCTTTTATATTTCGGGATTAGAGAACAAAAACAAAATTTAATTATCGTAAATCACATTATTGTTTTGCAAAATATTCTCCATGATGATCTATACACTTTTGCATGCGTTGGAACCTTTTGCCACTTTGAATGAGGCATCTTAAAAACATGTATTCTGAATGTCGCAACCGCTTCTTCAGGTGTCGAAAACGTTGACTTCTCAGTTTGTACGGGAATAAAAAGAAGATATTCGGTGCCAAGTCAGGACTATACGGCGGATGACCCATAAATCACCTGTCACGATGCCATAGAAGTGTTTCGAAGCACCGCAATCGTATTTTTTAAGCATTTCCTTCTACCAATCGACAGGAGCCTTCTTTTATGCGATTGAAAAATTGTATGGGATCCAACGCGAACAAATTTTTTGACAGTCAAACGTTTATGCAATATTGAATGCCTAAGGTCATCAATGGCTTAAAAAAAATGATTTTGGACGATCTTCACGAATTCATCCATGCACTGTTGCTGAGTTAATCCACGCCGAAAGTTGTAAAAAAAATTCGCAAGCAAATGTGCACGAGATGAATCTTATAAGTTACTGTAAACAACACAAGAAGTAAGTAAGTATATATGAGTAAGTATAATCCAAAAAATGTCTAGTTTTCGATATAGCTGTCAGTTGCCAGATTGCGATTGACTTGGTCTTATTCTCTGACCTGATTAATTGGTCAAATAAAGTCAGTTCTTAAAAAAATTGAAGATTCTTTCATATGTTGTTTGTTTGGGCTCTACCAAATGCGCAGTTTTTAGAATTGCATCTTTAGTCGTGCAAAGAAAAAGAATTTTTGACCCACTTTAGAATCAACTATTGATATACCGTTTCATGCACTGATTGAGCTCATTCTTACAAAAGATTGTTTCTTTTCATACAGCTGTTTAAACATGGATCTTGCCATTTCTCTGATATATATCCAATCCAAAAAATGTGAAATTCCAGCCAATATAAAAAATAGAAGAAATCGGGTCGTTCTTTATATTTTATTCTTCACATAGTCCCTTGTTTCAACTTTTTGAGGCTAAACACGCAATGATATAGCAGACGGTTTGCTTTCTTTTTTTTTTGGTGTATTATTAAAAACAACTTATTCCTGAACCAAATACCAACCGAATCTTCCGAATCCTTATCAGGTAAAAAGGTACTAAGTGGCTGTGTCCTCAGATTTTACGCTGAAGCTTTATAAAAAACAATTCAAAACTTTTTTTATAATGTTGGAAGAAATCCGAATAATTAAACTACAAGGATATTTCTAAATTGTTCACTATTCTTAAAGCTTTTGAAAAGTTATCTTCTTCTCAATTGTAACATTTTTGTAGCTGTGAACTGGTACCACAATACCAATCTGCCAGTGTACTCTACCTACCTTTCTTTTTACTAATCATAGAATAATGCTTGGCGTGATATTAATGCACAAACTCCCTTATGGTGATATGGCTTCACCTGAATTATTGAACCCAGTGAAGTTCCATGTTGACCAACTAGAATTTCTATACCTTCATGTTTTTCACGCTGGTATAGAACATCATAGAACGCATAGACGTTGGAAGTTATTTTTGAGTTCTCTATTCCAATTGTCATCCCGAAAAGGAATCATACAGCCACAGCAGCGATCTGCCTGCACTTGAAGTCGCAGGTTTTTAGTAATAGTGAAAAACGAAAGCGCTAGCAAGTGCTATATGTGTGTGCATTTTTCTTCTATCTCAAAGCAAATTGCAATATCATTTATAAAAAGTATATCTTCTTGACCATACTCCCATTTTAGAAAACTCTGGCGATGCGCCACTGTTCACGGAGATGAGCCGAAGAAGAGACGGCAAGTTATCCTTCATTAAGAGGAAGTCTTGGACCTTTGGAGTTCGCCACTTGCACCTCCACTTTAGTAAAGCTAGATACACGCCGCGTCAACGTATTAAGATGTTCTGCTAAAACTATGTTACTCACATTATTCAGTGTTTAATCTTGGTTACGCTTCAGATTTGAAGATTATAAGTTGGAATGGTATATTCATTAATGTTGATGAAGTACGTTTGATGGTTGTCAGTGATTTATTTCAGTAGCAGCTGTTAAGCTGAATCATATTTTGATTAGGTCTCTGGGAAGCACGAGCAATATGTTAAGCTAAAAGATGTTTGTACCCAGTTTCTGAACGAACCAGGCTTTCAAGCTTGAAAGTGTTGTTAAATATTTGAGATAGAATAATAGCATCATCTCTTTGTATCGTAGGAGGGTGATGTATTGGCAAAGTAAGTGCAACTATAAGTCAAACGGTCATTACTGTCATAAAAAACGCAAAAAAAAAATAAAATTCAAATTTTATGCAATAAATTTGTATTTTACTAAATTTATTATATTTATTTTTACTAAACTAAACCGTGTTATTCACCCAATGTAATACGTTCACTTAAACATAATTTAAATTGGAGTATACAACAAGGTCAAACGCTCCTAGATGTCGTTATGCAGTATTTTTTTATTATTTTACTATTATTAAAAAATTATTATTTTTATACCCTGTACCCATAGGGTAAAAGGGTATATTAAAGTCGCTAAAATGTATGTAACAGGCAGAAAGAAAATTTTCCGACCCTATAAAGTATATATATTCTTGATCAGTATCAATAGCGAAGTCGATTGAGACATGTCCGTCTGTCCGTCTGTCCGTCCGTCCGTATGAACACCGAGATCTCAGAGACTATAAGAGCTAGAGCAACCAAATTTGGTGTCAACATCCGTCTATTGTATAAGCGGGTCAAGTTTGTTTTAAATTTTTGCCACGCCCACTTCCGCCCCCGTAATTTAGAAAAAACTATAACTTGAGCTATAATGAAGATATCGAATTCTTCTTTGGCACACTTAATAATATACCCAATATGCACCAGCTGACAAAATTTTGTCGAAATCGGACAATAATTATCGGAGATATACGTATTTCCGTTTTGTACTGAAACGCCCCATGCAAAATGGCCTGTTAAGAGTGAGCGAGATAGCATGCGTTCGCTGTTGCTGCATGGCAAGCAGTGCAAGCTAAGAGAATTTTTTTTGTAAATTGATGGCGATTTTGATCGTTTTTGACTTTATGGAGTTCTTTTACTTGGTACAGGGTATACTCAATGTCGGCAAGGACGACTTGCTTGCTTCATTTTTTATAGGGGCTTCGCTAGTTGGCTCATCGGTCCTTAAAGAGTAGACCGGGCCTACGGTGCATCAAAATCATGAACATAAATATCGACATAATCGACACAACATCACTACTTCAACTTAAAAATAAAGAATCATGTTGTTTTTTTGCACAGGACGAATATGGACGTATCACAACAAAATGTAACAGGCAGCATTACCTTCATTTCCAGACTCTGGTCATCGATTGGACCACGCACACCCACCTTACTTATACTTATAAATATAAGAAATTATATTTCGCAAGTAACTTTCCATAATCCTGTTATTTTATACATATATTAAGCCGTCTAATCAAATTCGATCAATACTTGACCGACATCGTAGAAAATCACGGGGCAGTATTCCTTTTGATCAATGCTATGCTATTTACCGAGGTGATACGGTTGACCTTCTCTGTTGTGCCATGCTTTTCTCCAAATCTGAACTGGTGTGATGGGATTATGTTAATGTTTGCCAGAAATGTGTTTATGTGGAGCTGTAGGACAATTTCAAATAATTTTGAGAGACATGGCATTTGTAGAATGATGGCGTTCTTTTGTCCTCAACGGTCGTCAAACAGACTTCTGACCGGACATTTGCCATTATCGTCGGAGACTTCGTTTATCTCTTACTAGAAGGTAAATAAGCCGCTTGTTGGACTTGTGATTTACCTGGATGTTGCTAAAAGATGTGGTGCCACGTCAATGACCACCGACTTTAATGTTCAGACATCGATGTCTTCTTGGTAGTGGAATTACCCCTTCCTCAGTGGGCGTGGTTAGCGTTATAGACAGCTTGAATAAAAATGAAGTAATGAACTCCTTTTCCGAGATGGAGAAGCGTGGAGGGCAGAAAAGCGCGGCCACAGTTGTACGTGTTTGTATAGTTAGCATGATATCTATATTATTTCCTCTTTGTGCTTATGAGATTAATAAGTTTTCTCTCCATTGGGTGTTTGCTGGACGAGTTCGGGTGGAATGAAAGCCGTATTACGTTTACGTCCGAAGGATTTCTTGTTGTAGTTGCGATAAGCTTAGGAATCTGGAAGAAAATTATTTATAGACATTTCGATAGAAGTTTTTGGCAACACGAATCGTGGCCATACGGGTTAAAAGTTTTTTGAAATGTCAGAACTTACTAGAACTTACTGGAGGATGCCAAGAAGTTATCAATTCATTATTCAATAAACGCCGACACGACAACTTTCGCTTTGAAAAGATTAAAGATTTTTTACATCTATACAATATTCTTGTACATTCACACGTACGACAGTCTAAGCCGCCATAAATATTTACATGAACATGTATGAACGTCAACAAAAAAAGCTTAGCTAGTATTTCTTTCTTCTGTTTTAATTTATTTGTTAACATGATAAGAAACTGATAGTAACAATAATTCGTTGACATAAGGGAGAGGACAGACGTAAAGATACACACTTCTCTTATAAAGTGTTCTTCTGGTTTAAGGCAACTGACTGTACTGTGATCTACGTCGTGCTCTTTTTCCTTTTTACTGTCCCTGTATTGTTTCATGGTCCTGCCAAATAATTCAATATGGCAACATAAAATAATTTCCGAGCTAAGCTTAAAAATTTGTGCTTTTATACTGTATACACCCAGACTGAGCTCGCATATTCCCCAAAAAACAGACATAGATAAGTGTAAGCCATCCACAAATTCGAACGGGTTCAATCTAAATGAACCACGAATCCGCCAGAAATCACTCAAGCAATCTTTAACATTGGCTTTACTTTTTTTGCTATAACTGCCGAGTAGGCCGAAAAATCTCCCAATGGTAGTCAGGGGAATTAATTGGCCCCCAAGATGTATAGAAACTTCCTTAACACGTCTGCCAGCCCTTCAATCTCCAATAGCGTGGATCCGAATAGACTTAAAGCAAGGAGTGGAAGAAATGGGTCTCTTACTGGAAGCCATTGCTTTCCAGACTTGGGGAGAGAGAGATGGTAGGCAAATTTTCAACAATAAACTGAATAACAAGTTATCCAGACTGGAGTAACACCGCGTATTAAATGACATTCTCCAAGTGCAGGATACCGTCGTGAGTCCTACAGCTTTGTCTCCAAAATGCTACGTAGCCGGGCCGTAGAGCAAGCCGCAATCAACAGACAAAGAAAGTGGCAATCCTATTAACACGCACTTCCTGCTAGCAAACATCAGACCAAACCCATGCAAAACCTAAATATGACATCCGTGAATTTCACCCGCAGATGTTGTATTCTAAGACGTTTGGCAACTAGTGCGAGCCACGAAGGCAAGAAATCGACAAAAGAGTTTGAGCAAGGAAAATCAAAAGTCCGGAAGACACAAACGCAATGCCCCCTTTATTGAGACTTAGATGGTGTGGTAAAAAACCGGAAAGTCTTGGCATTCATCACACGGTTTACTACCAAGGGGTCAAGGTTCTTTGAATGGCCAAAGAGGGGCTGTTGCTCGAGCGTTAGCCGTTTCGTAGATCGTATTACGGACAATGCTAGAGGACGCTCTGTAGTTATAATTGGCGAAGACATCAATGAATGGGCGATAGATTATCTGCACAGATGCACGGCGCTGCCTTTACCACTTTGAATCATAAACATACAGAAGAGGTGCGCTTTTCATCGCAGACGCGATACCTGCGGCGATAGCAATGTCTTCTTAACTGGTCATGGGGGCTTTAGAAGTTACTTAAACGAATAAGGACGAATTCACCTCGTGCAAAGCTGGCATAATTAAAGACACAGATCACGTACTTTTTTAATGTCCTGCATTCAAAATTTAGCAAAAATTTGGCGGTGGCTATAGGAAACTTGATCACCAATATAATGCCAGACTTTAGAGTATGACAGTCTGCATTAAAGTTTACCGCTAAAGTCATGATTAATTAAGAAGGCTGGAAAGGGCAAGGAATGCATGATAAATGTCTACGGCCCTGTGAAGCATTCTTTTATCAATCATTCGCTATCAATCCCTGTCCATTGTCTGTATATTATTTTATTGTTTAATTTTATTGTAAAATTGTGTTAATAAATTAAAAAAAATTATAGACACCTGCGGGACGTCAGTGAGGGAATCGCTTCGCTGGGACCAGTATGGTTTCTATGTTGGACACGCTCTCTGATTTCTCTCTGATTTTCTTACGTGGTATTGGCTGTTGTCCTTTTTGGGTTGGTAGTCTTTTGGGTTTTCCTTTCACTATCTGTACAGATGAATGAGAATACACATTCAGTGTACCAATGATTGTAGGAAATATAAAAACGTGTCAAAACAAATAAATTGTACTCACTAAGAGTACAAGTATTACTGCCAGTCACTCTAAGTGAGTTCAGTAAAAATATTGTACTCAATTTTCTTAGCTACTTGAATATACTGAACAGCAAAATATGAATCTGAATGTATTTAAGCATAAATATGTACATATATATAAAAATGTCGTGGCATCATTATATTATAAGTATCGTGTCATCGCTATATTTTAGGATTAAGATCCTTAAGAGGAACGAATAAAATCTATCTCGCAATTATACTTAATGTGTTTCTATACGCGTCAGTTCTATTCGTTTCTCTGCTGATACAGTTATCCTAACCTGGCAGACGTCTCTGTCTGACGCAGTCTGGGCCCGACAGTAAGTAAGAGTGAAACAAGAATAACAACTGCAACATATATGAGCGAGAATGTGCGTGAGTGCACAGTGTAGATCAGATAGTTGTTAATGCAGAGAGAAGTCAATTTTTTGAAGAAGTTGAACGAGTGAACATGTGTCGGCTCAGAAAGCGTCCGTTTATGGATTATGACGAAATGAAAAATAAAGATCCGATATCAGAAGTGGGATTAGATCCACCCCAGACCAATCCCGATGACCGCTTGTGCGCGATTTTGGAATCGCAACACCGCAACTTGCTGGAAGTCATAAGCGTAGTGAAAAGTGGCCAACATGAACAAAGTGCAAAAAAAAAAATTACACTGCCAAAATTCAACCCCAATGCTATGGAATCGAGTGGAGTAGCTTGATGTGCTATAGTCAACTTCATACTGACCGAAAACCCTTTGGAAAGCTCTGTCCTTCTCATCATTGAAGGGTGACGCAGCTAATTGGCTATTCCAAATGTCATATACTGGAATTGGTTTGTCTTCATATAGAAGCCGAATGGTTACGTCACTTCTCTCCAAGTGGAAGGATCGAACGAATTACTGCATCAGTTGTGTTAGCTGATGCATCTGAAATTGAGCCGAAATTTCAACGAATCATATTCACAAGACGAAAAGCAACTCTTCTATTAATAATAACCGACTACAACCAGTTTTCAAGTCTCACTTTTGTGGAAAGCAAGGACATAAAAAGGTTGATTACGAATCCAAGGAAAATCTCAACAAGTGTCAACCCAGCGTGATGCACGTCCTTTAGAAATGAAGAGAAGGTCTACAATAATCTGTTTTAAGTGCGGAGATGCTGGGCACATTCAATCGGCTTGCCCTGGAGGATCATCAGCATCAGTTAAAAATAGAGTAATACAAACCGCTTAGTTGTACCCATTTTCTTTTGATTCTGGAGCTGAGAGCTCTCTTGTAAAATAAGCTGAGTCCTGGAAGTGTTCTGGCAAACGAATCAATAACGTACTTCACCTTAAAGGTATTGGAAATAACTCTGTAACAAGCACGATGCAAATTTTGTCGAATATTATCATAGACGAATATTTACTTGAAGTTATGTTTCATGATGTATTGAATGAGTACCTAAATTACGATATAATAATAGGTCGAGAAATCTTGTGTTATGGCTTTAGCGTTACAGTGTCAAATGACAAAGTCGAACTTTTAAAATCGAAATCTATATGCATATATAGCAGTTTCTAATAACCTCTTTAACTTGGCCAATTAGCTAGTGAAGTGAGCGGCCTAGACAAAGCTCGTTTGTTAGACATTTTAAAGGACTATTATAATTCATTTATTAATAGGATACCAAAAAGCTGACTCACAACTGGCCAACAGTACAAAGATATAGACTAAGATTAGAAGTGAAACAAATAGTGAGGAATATGATTGAGGAATTATTGGAAACAAATATTCTCCGGTCCAGTTGTTCGCCATTTGCCACTTCCATTATACTAGACAAAAAAAAATTTTTCAGACCGATTTTGCGTAGATTTTCTAGAACTAAATTTCAACCCAGAGGATGATAAGTATCCGTTGCCATTGATAAACGATCAAATAGCTAGGCTTCGCGGTGAAAATTACTTTTTCTTTGGCCTAGATATGGCGAGCGGGTTTCACCAGATCCATCCAAATTCAATATATTGTACAGCCTTTTTCACTCCAGACGGGCAATACGTTTTTGTCTATTACCTTCGGGCTAAAAAATGATTCGTCAGTGTTTCAACTAATCGTGATGAAAGCTCTGGGCGAATTTGACTATTCATACGAGTTAATTTTCTTTTTTATTTATTTAAATATAACGAATTTTATCAATTAGGTTTCGCTACCTTTTATTTAGGTGTTATTTTTAAGACTGATTTTACAATATTAATTCGTCCTGATTTAAGCTGTGGGATAGCGGCAGCGACACGACTTCGCAAACGACGGCACCTGCTGTAGGGAAACGATCATAACTTTATATTGTTCTGAACATTTTGTAGTGGCAATAATATTTATTGTTAACTCTTCCTCCTTTAATTAGAGCTTAAGCGAAGTCTTATAAAAAGGGAATATTGTTTAGCTACATTGGAGGTTTCAGTTGTTGATTTCTGGGGCCATTTGAAGAACTATGTTTTGCTTATTTCTTTTACAAACAAACAAAATGCTGGTGATTGCAATGGTAAGGTCGAATAGAGTTACAAGCGATGCTGAGTTTATTTGCAATTCTTGCCATGCTGAGTCTATTTTTAATTCTTTTAACTCTTCGGCGTTGTTTATGCGTAGGGTGTGTAACGCTTCCAAAGACAGTACTTTTAGTTTTTCCTCTTCTCAGCATGGAAAGTTTTGGTGTACTCTAGTCCCATTAAAGTTGTTGGTCAAGATGAGTCCGTTGCTGACTTGATCAATTCTGCTGATGTGCTCTGCGTTGCTAAATCCACACAGCGATTTTTCTCCGTTTAGGAGTCTAGGCAAACACTTATCATGTTGTAAGTATTCCTCTTCTGCTGTTGTAAATATAATGAATAAGCCAGAGCTTCTGCTCAAGTTGGCTGTGCATTTAATAATAATTTTATTCATTTTGATTTTGTTTCGCTTAAGTCTATTACGTAGTATTCTTATATCTATATATATATTACGTGTACATATGTATGCAGAAAGCATGCATATGTTACGTATTATGGTTTGACCACTTGAGGTGCAAAGTGCACGCTCAGCATTTCCCACGCTCAGCGATCGGCTTGTATATAAGCGGTAGATCGTATTACTTATGCGTTGGAACGTTTATGTATTTCTATGTGGTCTTTGAGTATATGTATATTTATATTTATTATGACAAAGTGTCACAATGTATTAACTGAATGTTATACCCCTAAATTGGTAGGGTTGATATGCTACACTTCCTTTTTTAAATAAATGACGTAATATATGTAGTCATTTGGAGTAAGTGTTAATGTATTGTGTTTTATAAGTGTACTTAAAATGTATTAGAAATGTGTTATCTCTATTTTTGCAAAATAGTTGTGTTCATTGAAGAATTTTGTTTTTAATATTTTAAGTTACGTTATATTTGATTTTAACTTTCTCAGAAGAACTATAACTTTCACCATTATATTTATTTATTTTTTTTTCGAAAGGTTGATCAGACCTCTCGTTTCTTCTTTTTTCTTTTTTTCATCTTTCCTTCATGAAATGTTTTATTGATTATATATATTTTAACCTATCCTTGTCTACTTTTCATTTCTTATTTTAACTATCTTTAATAAAAATGTTATCATTATCCTCTATTTTTTCTACTGTATATGGTCCTAAATATACAGGGTCTAATTTATGACCTGCTTCATTTCTTATTAGTACTTTATCTCCTACTTTTAGTTCAAAATTTTTGGTATTCTTGTCATATAGTATTTTCCTGTTTTTATTAAGGTGGAATTCTGTGTTGAAATTTGTGTCGGATGATGCTATAGACCAGTGTTTTGAAAATGCGTTTGCTATCTCTTGTTTTTCTGTTATGTTGACGTTTGTATTGTCATGTGAGGAGATGCAGTGAATTTCGTGTCGTAGATTTCTGCCGCAAAATGTATTGATCTTAGACCAGATTTTGGAGGAGGTGGAGTTTGTATTAATTTCTGAAGTGAGGGTATATAAGGAGGCTAGTTTTGACTGTTTGATCTCGCGTTTCAATAATGCTTTTGCTTTTTTCAACTGAATTATATTTTCATTATTTATACACCTCTTAAGTCGGTACCAAGTTTTGTTTTTGTTTTTTTTAAGTGTCTCTAATGTTTTGTTCCACCAGGGAACGTATCTTTTTGCTTTTGAGTTGGGGTGTGTCTGTGGAATGGCAATGTTTGCGCTTTGTCTGATTATTTTTATTATGTTAGCAGCTTCCTGGTTAGTTTTGTCGCTGATAGGTCTTTCAGAGTGGAATCTATTTGTTAATTTGTTAACTGGGAATTCCCAGTCAGCTCGATCAGTTTTAAATTTTGGTTGAAAGTGGTTTGTTACTAATGTATTTTCGAAAAGTGATATGTGAATGGGGAAGTGGTCACTACCAAATAAATCATTGTCAGTCTTCCATTTTATATAGGGTGAGATGTTGAGTGTGCTGATGCTGAGATCTACATGGGTGAGAGAATTGTGTGTGGAGAAGTGGGTGGGGGATCCGTCATTTAGGAGGATAAGATTGGATTGGGATATGAATTTTGATAGGGTATTTCCTTTGACGTTATTGGAAGATGAGCCCCAGTGTCTATGCCAGCTGTTAAAATCACCAGTTATTATGGTATGATCTTTGAGGTTACCGAAAATGTTTATTATATTCTGGTTATTAAAGTTCTTGTTTGGTGGTATATATGAGGATAGGATGTTAATTTTCATTTTGGTGTGGATGGTTGCTCCGACAGTGTCGAAGTCGTTGTTAAAGGTTAATTGTTGGTAGTGTATAGACTTATGTATAAGTATTGCTACACCTCCATATGGATTAGTTGTAGTGTTTGTGTGGATTATGGAAAAATTTAGTGGGATATGTGTATTGTGAAGTGAGTGGAGGTGAGTTTCTTGTAGGCTAATTATTTTAGGGTTATATTTCTTTATTAATAGTTGAAGTTGATCGTAGTTGTTGGTGTAGCCGTTACAGTTCCATTGGAGTATTAGGAACATGATTTGAGTAGTGTCTTCTTGTAGGTCTAATTTAATTCAGTTGTTTTTATTTTTTTGGAGCTGGTTTGAACGAGGTTTTCAATGTGTTTGTGTTTTTTGATAGTACCTTGATTTTTTTGCTTTCAGTGGACTTTAGGTCGGAGGTTACTTGTACTTGTTGATTTGCCGTTGTTGATTTATGTTCCTGCATTTTGTTGGTTCTTCTGGATCAATGTGGACAGTGTACGGGTAGCTGCAATTGAGGCAGAGCTGTTTACTTTTGCATGTTTTTGTTGGGTGGCCAAATCTTCCACAGTTGCGGCATCTCATTGGTTGAGGAATGTATGGTCTTATTGTGGTTTTTTGGTAGCCAATGTTTATTTCGTTCGGTAGATTTGGTGTTGCAAAGGTTAATATGATAAGTCCAGTTTCCACTAGGTTGTCGTTTTCTTTTTTCATTATTTTTTTTACTTCAGAAACATTTTGGGAGCGGAGTTCACTGGTTATATCTTCCTCGTTTACGCCTCGCAAGTTATTGGAGTAGATGACTCCCTTGAAGCAGTTTAGGGTGGCATGTTCAACTACCTTCAACTTCAATGAGGTTGTTGAGGGAGCATAACGTAATCAATTTCGATGCTTGTGTGAGAGATTTTGTGTTGATTAGAATGGTACCATTTCGTAAGGTTTTGCATTCGTTTACTTCTCCGATATTGTCTATGACTTTCTTAATTAAGAATGGTGACACATTCGATAGAGAGTCGTTGCTGTTTTTTCTGGACATTATTAAGTATTTAGGTCCGATAGAACAATTGTAAAGTTTTTTGGTTTTGTCAACGGTAAATTGATTGTTTCGGTTTGTTGTTGTGCACTTGTCGGGCGGTTGCCCCATGGTTGTTGTTGCTTTTTAAACTTGTTTTAGTTTTTAGAGATTTTTATTGCACTTGGTAGGAAAGTGCGTGGGAGGCAATTGCTCGTAGATAGCGGTGGATTGGGGGTATTAACTTTCACTTTGCTTGATGCGTTTGATTTTTTGTTGTTTTGAATTGTTGTTCGCTCTGTTGATGAGTAGGCACGTCTGTTCTTTTCGGAAGCTAGATCGAGACTGCATCTTCTATTGATTTTGACTTAAAGACTGTGCCTTGTGCCAATTTAAAAAAACTTGTCAATTGCAGTTAAAACTAACTTTCCTACCGATGAATAAATATCATAACAATGTGTCCAGGATGCTCTGGAATAAGTGTGTTTTTGATTTGAGGACTTGTTGAATGCATATCGTATTTTTTAAAATTTCTTCCTACTGATCTGCATCTTTTATCAGGTCATATACTTTTAGTTGCGTAATCCTTGTTTTATAATTTTTAAAGTGTTTGGGATAAAATTTTTGGATTTGTCCCATAATATTTTCTGTTGTCATTGTGCCGTAAATTATTGAAGCGTTTAGATACTTTTTTAATAATTGTAATTACTTTCGGTAGAATAGGATTGCCTTACAAATGTGTGTCTGTGGAAAGTAGGAAAGGGAATCTCGAAGGCTTAACTTGGTTCATCAGCTGTTAAAATAATAAGTGGATTTTTAAAGGAATTAATTGGTGCTTCGATATTTGGAATTAACTTGGAGAACTGTTTGCAATGTGAGCTGTGGAAATTGCTGAATTAATCTGACTTGGGGGAATTCTGGACAATGTGTCTTGCAGTTCTGTTTTTCGCAAATGAGACATGTGGCTGTCTCGAATATTAATATTAACTGATTGGATAAGTTTTTCTTTTAGGGAAATTATGATCACATTTCTAATTGTCATGAATTTTTTGTTCGTACGAATAACAGCGTGTAATTCTTTTAAAGTATCATTTCCAATGATTGCATCAAATGATTTTCGATTAGGTAAAAGGAAAAATTTTATATTGTCGTCGTTTATGCCGAACAAATTGGCAACCTTAATGGGGTATTAGAGTATTACCTCCAACTGATCTAGCTTCGAATGGTTTTCCGTTTTTATTACATTATTAGTAACAAGAGTGGGCTGAATGTAATTATTATTTGATCCCGTTTCGATCAGACTTTTAGATCGGGAAAATCAGATTGTTCTTCGAAATTATTCGAAATTTCCATTGTCCATGTCTGGCGGTTGAGTCTGTTCGTGTTCTGTTAAAATTACGTGGATTTTGTCTGTTATCAATGAATGGCCGATTCATATAATTGACACGTCGTGTCTGAATAGTGAATGAACTTCCAATGGTATCGGATTTTGAACAGGTTTCGGTCCAACAGGAGGGCGAATAGGTATAGTTTGGTATTGAGTTACTCATTGATTAGCCATCTGAGGGTTAAAATTTGAAGTGTGTCAGTATGGTCGTGGTGGAATATTCGCCACTTGTTGTGGTCGGATTGCCATAGGGCTGTTGCACAAAATTAGGAGGAATTCTTTGATTACTCATGTAAGGTTTACAGTTTGAGAACTGACCATAAGAACGTGGTGGAATATTCGGTACTTGTTGTACGAATTGATAAGGATTTAATGACTCTCTTAGATGAAACCTTTCGGGTGTGTGTTGTCCTAAAAGTTGCAGGTTGTGGTCTGTTGACTATTTAAGAAGAAACATATGTAGCTATGGTTTTCCAATTTTAAGCACAAGGTTGCGGTTGTTCAGTTGGCTTAATACCTAAAAGTCTGGGGAAATCGCTTCGCAAAACTTTTAGAAATGTGTCAAGCGGTTTATTTCGGTATAATTGGGTTAATAATTGTTCTGATCCTCATCTTATAACATCTCATATAATTCTTATAGCACCAATTTTGTTGAGTATCAATGACAAGTGCTTATAAATTGCCGAATGAAATGCTTCTACTGATTATGATTTTGATTATTAATTTAACTCGAATTCGGGTTTGATTTGATTTCCAATTTGATATTTAATTATATTTGGAGAGGTATTTTGGAAAAAATATATTAAAGATGGAATACAAACTTTAATTGATATTATTATAATTTTTCTTTTAAAATTAAAAATTGTTTTTTTGCTTATTTATTACTTCTTTGATTGATTTTTCTGACTCGATTTATTAAAAATGTTGTTCACTTAATTACTAGCTTACGGTAGTATTGTTGTGGTATCCATCCTTTCAGAAATCCTCGAGTTAGTCCTTATTGGGTATCCTCCATACTAAGTCTCTTAGGGTCTTACAGCCTTTATGTTTACCGTTTTTTTTTTTTACACGTAACGATATTTTCCGTTTTTGTGCGTATCTTGTTCACACGTAACGATATTTTCCGTTTTTGTGCGTTTTTATTTTTTTTCCTGTCGTGACCGCTTTTAAATTTGCGGGGGTCTCTTCACTTCACTTCTTCAACTAGCGAGTGGTTTTTTCACAACCGTAGATAACGTTTTGCACTATTAGTTGCGACCGCTGGTCCTTGCTCGGGCGCCAGTTAATTTCCTTTTTATTTATTTAAATAAAACGAATTTTAACAATTAGGTTTTTGAACCTTTAAGTTATATGTTATTTTTAAGACTGATTTTACAATATTAATTTGTCCCTGATCTAAGCTGTGGGATAGCGGCAGCGGCGAGACGTCGCATCCGACGGCAGACGACAACGCTGCAATATTATTTTTAATTATTTCTTGTTAACTTTAAATTGATCTGCTCGTGGAGGAAGTTAAGCTTTGTAGTTGCAATAATATTTATTGTTAACTTACATATTCGTTTACATGGACGACATCATGATTGTTGCTGAAACGAAAGATAACGCATTTAATCGATTAGAAAATATTCTGAAAATATAATCCGAGGCCAGATTCTCTCTATAATGTTGCTCGTTTTCAAAATCCATCGTTGAATATCTGGGCTATGCAGTCAGAGAAGTTGAAATCCGTCCAAATCCTCGCAAGAAATGTTCACTGTCTGATTTGGCACCTCCACGATCTGTGACCCAAGTTAGACAATTTATTGGACTGGCGTCGTATTTTCGACAATTTATTCCAAAGTTTTCACAAATAATGAAACCACTGTATGGTCTCATTATGTAAAGATAAAGTATTTGAATGGAAATTGGGACATGAGGAAATTCGTCAAAACGTTGTTAAAGCATTGACAGATGAACCTGTCTGTACTATATTCAATCCGGATTATCCAATTGAACTGCATACTGATGCCAGTATGGATGGATACGAAGCGATTTTGCTGCATAGAATTGATGGTAAGCCTCGCGTGGTCGCATATTATAGAAATGGAACTTCTGCCAAGCCCCAAAACCCTTCCTAGGAATTGGAGACTTTAACCCTTTTTAAGTCAGTGAAGCACTTTCGCCACTACTTACAGGGCAAACATTTTGTAGTTTATACAGACTGTAATTCGTAGACTTCTTTTCTAGAATCTATTACCCAATAAAATGAGTAACGAAGTACCCATCAAGCGGATACAGGTAGCTGAGATTTAGAATAACTGGCTTTTGGCAGAGACAGAGAGATCCAGAGACTTCTCTGATAGTTTCTAAACTCTAAAATGATGGGCATAGCAAAGACTTATGAGCTTCGTTCAAAAATGCTTTACCGGAAAATTCCAAAAAATGGAAAAACACGACGCCTTCCAGTTATCAACCTAAAGTTTAGCTGGTCCGTTGTGAATCATGTTGATAAGGTAATTGTACACCTTAGTTGGCAAAAGAGCTTAGTCAAAATGTATGAGTTTTACTCCATTCCATATCAAAGGTGGCACACGGCTCATCACTGGAAGGTTAAGCAGTAAAAGCGATTAGTTCAGATTGATGCCTTCACCAAATTCGTTAACATATACCGCACAGCCAATATTATTTATATTATTATAGAGTTAATAGAGACGTTTCATGAACCCATGTTCGGTAGATGAAAGTACAGAAATGTTTCAATTGAGAAGTTATAATTTCCTCAAACACCTTCGGTATAGCAGACAAAGTAAAAGTAAAAATCGTAAGAAAGTAAATAACGTAAGTCTCGGCGCAAAACATGAGAGTGGTGAGTACACGGGCTTTACTAAAGTAAGCACGCTAAGAAGCAAAGGTACAATTAGAACTTTTCAACTGATAAGGATACGAAGAGCTATCTTGGAGGAATAAGTTGTATTGAAAAAACCAGAAAACATATATATCGGCAGTGGCCTGATCATTGTTTGCTTTATTATTTTCAAAACATAATAAGGAAGTTACGAGCCACTTAACTATGTGAAAAAGAATGACAAAGAAAGATTGTTTGCATATCGTCACTCATTGCCACTTTCCAGGATTGCAAAATTAGTGTCGAAACTCGCTCTAACGTGTAACGCTTCTGATAGGAGCCGTTTTAGAGCAACAAACCAATGATATTTGGAAACCACTCGAGTTTTTCTCCAAGAAGCTAAGCAACAATGAGAAAAACTATAGAACCTACGGCAGGAAGCTTTTAGCAGTTTTCGAAAAATTAGAACTGACCATAAACCATATATTTTTGTCTTTAACCAAAAAGCGGAGAAAGCATCTCCTAGGCAACTACGACAACTAAGCTACATCTCCCAGTTTTCTACATCAATTGTAAACATAAAATGAGAGCACAACGTGACCGCAGATACATTCTCAATATTGTGTGCAATTAAATTGTCAACCGCAGCGAATTTAGCGACAGCGGACACCAGAATTACTCAAAGAAAATGATTCGTTAAAACTGAAAAGTGTACAATTTGATGATAGCGTCTCATTATGCTGTGATGTATTAACCGGATATATTCGACCGTATGTACCTAAAGCTTTAAGTTACAGGACTTTTACTTTCTTCCACAGTTTATTACACCCAAGTGGCCGAACAACTCTGCAGCCGAGTCGTCAAAAGTTTGTCTGGCCCTCGATGAACAAAAATGTTATTGATTAGTGCAGAATCTGCATTCCTTATCAACGAGCGAAAATCAACAGGCAGACAGGAATTTACTCAGGGATGATGTGATTATGCCTCTTGATTATCCTGTCGTGATGTGATTATCCTGTCATCTTGTACAGTTGACAATAGCACTGATGTGGTCGGTGGGCGTTCTGATCCGGTGATTTTATAACTAAGGTTAATACTTAGACCATGATTTTGAAGAATATGAGAAAACCGAGCTTAAGTGTTCCTCAAGGATATTTTGAGTGCCGACGAATTCCTTACTCCATTAAAAATTGATTTCTATTTTGGCGATTGCCAATTTTTCGCCGGATTAACGACGAGGGCGATCAACAATATGTCTTCCATTTGTTTCTACTAAATAACGCACCTCGTAATGATTGGAAGTTTTCGTGGTGAAGTAATCTTTGTATCTTCGAAGTGCATTGCGCTGTCAAAACTGAGTGTTGTTCTAACGTAGCCAAAGTGGCGAAACGAGTCTTGTTATCAAATCAATTAGACGTTAATTGGTGAGGTCTATGAGCAACTGATGTTTGGTTAAAAATCAGCTCCGATAATAGCCATTTGGACATCAGCGACTAAAAAAGCAAGGTAAATTTGCGACATAGGCCTAGATTAAGCTCTAGTATGTATTTGCCGTACGTATTGATGATCGTTTGTTTAGTTGCATAAGGTATTAGATCACGTGGTATAGTTTTTAATCTTGAAAATGTGCGTGGCTAAACGGAAACACGGTTCCTGAGTCAATGTGGATGTGAGAAACGCGATCGGTGATGTGTAGGCGAGGCTCACCGAAGGATGATGTCGCCGACCAGCGCTTCAGACGACAGCCGTTCTAGTTTAACGGCAGGAACCGGGCAGGAATTTTTATTTTCATCCCAAACTACTGGTGATAAAAACAGAATCTCCATTGTTGTCAGTCAAATTTTTGCGATTATAATTTTTAAAATTCAGATCGACTAAGCGATGTGATTGAGAGTGTCTCTGTTTCGCTTCTGATTAGAGGTACTTTACATCCATTTGGAGATTATCAAACTTCATAGATAACAAGCGCATACTATCAGCAACTTCATTAAGCGGGTCCTTTGGTGAAACAGCGCTGATGGAATTTCTTTAAGCCGCTTTCGTATAGTATATAGATTGGTTTCCCATAAATTCCCGCATCTTGTCCGCAACTTTGGCAAGTGTGTCTAATTCGGTTCCCCTCCGCACTCTGTCAACACTTGGCGAATAGACTGTTGACTTATCTACAAGAAAAACTGTGAGAATTATGCTTTTACTACTGCAAGACGTCGCATATTAGCAAGAATTTCGGACGATTATAAATCAGCGGTTCCTTCTTCCCGTAGTAGACAGCGACGCAGCGCGTCACTAAGGATTCTTTAATTTTTTTGGCAATGTGGAATTGGAGTGAATAACTGGATAGTTTTCCAGATCACGTCGGGCTGTTGCTAGTAGAAATTAGTTACTAGTAGCCAATTATTTAATATTACTTTATTTAATAAAGAAAAAGATAGTGTTGTTCAATTTAAGAATATTAAGGTAGCGTCCTATGAACATGGATCGATGATTACAAAATGAACGTTAGATGGCTACTGAGATTATTGGTATGTGGCGGTTCCAGAGCAATTCTGCAAGCGGGAAACGGCAAAAAGGCAACACTAAAATCGATAGCTACGCGGGACTTTATCGGTTGGAAGCGTCTGAAGCTAACGGGAGAAGTACAGAGATACTTACTAAAACAAACAGATAATTGGGATATACAATATTCTTTATGAGTTCTTTATAGTTTTAACCCCAAAGTGGTGACTCCTAAGTCCTGAACACAGTGTTAAAGAATTAATAATCAACTCACCAAAATTGCTAAACACAAACAAAATTCTAAGAATTTGTGATGCCACACTACACGCTTTGTTCGTCGGATAAGAAAGACGATGCAGAGGAATTCCATGACAGTAGCGATATCGCCATGGAGCCGGCAGCTTTGAGGATTCAGATTGAGGATCTACTTACGATGCCACCAACCAGCAACCGCTATGGTGAATTGAAGACACGACTTCTTAACAAATACTCCGAATCCGCCGAAAGCAAAGTGCGGCGACTTCTACAAGGACGAGAAACTATGGGTATGAAACCGAGTGATAAAAAATCATGACATTTTTACCAATATGCGGTTAATGATTCGATAATTCATACGTTGTTCATAAACCAAATGTCTCCGACTATACGACCGCTGTTATCAGTTTGGAAAGAAAATTATCTTAGCAGTCTGGCGTGGCCGATAAAATGTTGGAGGCCGAAAGAGCAAACTCAATTTATATGCCAACACATGCTAACAACTCAACATTAAATGACCCAACAAAAGTCTAACGCTTACATGCTAACACTCCTGAACGCAATAAGGGCTATTTCGAAACGAGTAAATTACGGATGTGTTCTTACCATAAGAAGTTTAGCAGTTCGGCTAAAAAATGCAGTCACGGCTGTCCAAAATCTCATCTGCTAAACTTTTTTTCTTATCTCTTAAGTCTACCGTTTGAATAAATTACTCATAGTGTTGTTGTTGTGGGAAATAGAACAAAACTATTTTTCATTGTTAAGAAAATAAAATTCTCTTTAAGACAAAAAACATTGGTATGCGTTATCTTTAATAGTATTGATAATATAGTGTGTTGAACATTGCGCACTGCAAAAAACATGCTGTTCGAATTATTAGTGGTTAGGGCTCGTAAGTCGATCCTTTATATGGCCATTCATCGTTACCCACTTCGATATCCTTATTTATCTTAAAGAAAAACTTGACTGATGCTACCACTAACTACAAGCCGTAGCATGCTAAAGGCGATTTCAGATTTTACCGTAGATAAGTCATGATTTTCGTGACATTTTAAAACAGTATATGAAGTTGACAATGGCGTACACCAAGCATGTAGAAGACAGGAACACATCCTCTGTAGTTCACCACATTGAGACTTCAGCGGGAACACAACGCCGCATGAGAGGAAGTAAACTGGCTGTGTCGAGAGATTAAATCAATTTTTAGTTCGTTACATATGGTAGCAAAATTTTTTAAACCACCGCGATTATCGCAAACTAAATGGGATTACGGTACCTGATCATTAGCCGATATTACACATCCTCCGCACACATTCTATTTCGCAGAGAGTTTGCATAGAAAGTCCATCTTCTCTGCGCTTGACTTTGTCCGAGCGTACTACCAAATTAGTGGAGGAAGACGTACAAAAGATCGCCGACTGCACACCGCTGTGATTGATAGTTCTTATTTATGCCATTCGGACTGAAAAACGCCACTCAAACTCTTCAACGGTTTATGGACTGCATATTTAAAGGAATTGATTTTGTTTATTGCTACATCGACGATATTTAATCATGTCTTCATCCCCAGATGATCATGAAAAGCAACCCGAAACAATCTGCGAACTTGGCCGTTTCTTGGGCATCATTAATTACTACCGACGGTGTATTCCTCGGACTTCAGAAATCCAAGCACCGCTTAATGAACTGACGCGTGGGATGAAAATGAATGACAAAAGGAAAGTTGAGTGGTCGTCGATTATTAAGATGTGAATCCTCTGATTTGGCCATTGGAGCTGTTTTGAAACAAAAAGGCGATGAAGTCTGGCAATCACTTGGTTTTTTTCTCACGGAAATTAAACGTATGAACGAAAACAGCTCGCCATTTACGACGCCATTCATTATTTCAAGCATATCCTGGAGGCACGCATTTTCGTTATCAAAACGGATCACAAGCCGTTAACATATGCTTTCTCTCAAAAGCCAGAAAAAGCATCCCCACGTCAACTACGTCATTTGGATTACATATCACAATATGCAACCAGCATTTTACACGTTGCAGGCGCTGATGATTTAGTAGCTGATGCCCTGTCATTCCTTAATGCAATTATGTTTGGCCGTCGATCAGGAAAGATTTCAAAATTCACAAACATATGCCTAAGAAATCCGGGATGCCTGATGGTCGATTCAAGCACGTACATTTGGATCTGGTAATTATCCCTCCGTTTAACGGATTTCGTTATTGTTTAACCAAGATTGATCACTTTTCACGTTGGCCAGAGCCCGTGCCCTTTAAAATTATGACCGCAGAAACGGTAGCGTCTGCATTTTGGTATCATTGGGTTACTCGTTTTGGGTGTCCAAAAACCATCACAACGGATCAAGAAACCCAATTTGAATCAGCATTGTTTCATGCGCTTATCAACCTCAATCAAATGGAATGATTGAACTATGGCACCATTCGTTTAAACCGGCCCGACTGCTTCCGTCAGCTATGCTGGGACTCAGAAACAGTTTTAAGGAAGATCTAAACGCTCTGGCTGCAGATAAACTGTTCCCACGTTATGTTGAGAACCGATGCTGTGCGCCAACCACTGGAACCCCCTACACAGGCAAATATGTTAGAACGACCAACAGACTGCGTGTTCAATATTAAATTAAACTGCAGAAGTGTCTCAGTATCGACTGACCGCCTAAAACCTGCATTTGTTTGCCATCAGTTGTTTCCCATCCGCCTCCGCCTACTAGTGCTGTCTGGACGTATAAGAGAAAACATAGAATTAGATTCGCTCCCGATTTGGTCACTGGAAAGATGTGGCGGTTCCACGGCAACTCTACCAGCGGGAAACGGCAAAAAGGCAAAACTAAAATCGATAACTACGCGGGATTTTATTGTCTGGAGCTAACAGCAGAAGTACAGAGATACTTAGTAAAACAATCAGATTATTGGCATATATAATATTCTTTATGAGTTGTGAAATGAACGAGAACAATAAATTGAATATTTAGTTTTAACTCCAAAGGTATCGTCACATAGCTACGACATTTAAGTTTTTTCTTCTTGGTTTCTGGCTTATTTTGTTGTTACATATGTACATATAAATATGTAATTTAAGCATTCATGTCATTGTCGGGAAATTTGAAAAATAATTCCTGAAGAATTTGCCTAAAAGATAAATGAAGAAGATCGCTGACGAAGTTTAAACCAATGTTCACTAACTATATAAATCACATATTCTAACTTCAACTGTGACGGGTGTGATCGGAATTCTTTTAATATACATATTAGTGTTGCAAAAGTTACCTTGGCACATTTGGTACGCAATAGAGCAGTACAAAGGCCAAGGGATTGAGTCTTTAAACAACCGAAAAAGGGACCGAAAATAATTGTTCTTTAAAATCGCAAAATGATTTTGTTTTTTTTTGTGATATATAAAAATTAAAATAGAATAACAGTTGTGCCATGAGTAAAAAAATCGAAAAAAAAATTATTTGTAACAATTATTTAAAAAATCAAAAATAACAATTATTTTGGATTAAATGAATACTACTCATAATTTAATGGTTATTACTGATTTTTTTAAATATAACTTATAACTGTTACGGACCCTGGTTTATTGTTAGATCAAATGTTCCCTTGTAAGGTAAACAGACATCGGTCTCCTTGTTAAGCAATGCTCAGTGTAAACTAACAAGGTAATATACGGATACTTTGGGAAAACGCAGCATTCTGATTGATCAAAGAACACATTGGCGCGGAAATAAAAATGTTTTAGTGTTTGTGCACACAAGCTGTAAAATTGAGTAGGTATTTTTTTGCATATGTGTGTATGGCATATGTCGGCGCTTCAGCACTCCTTCGCTGGTAGTTGCTGCTGCAAAAGCGTGCAAGTGAAAAACTTGTTGTTTAGTTTATTCTACTTCCAAACTGATAGTTCTTAAATTAATTCTACCCTAGCTAGCTAAGTTTTGAATTGACGCCGGCAGCGCTGGTGGAACGCTGATTCAGCGTTTTTGTTGCGGTTCTTGATTGCTACGAGAATTGTGAAACAATTTTTGTTGTTAAATCTTCCCCTCTTAATTTTTGCTTGTCCTCAAGCAGAGTTTTTAGAAATAGGAGATATCGTTGATCAGAATTTGTTGTAGTCTGCGTGGTGCTGATTGAGTCATTGGAGCTTGCGCCTTTTCCCCTACGTCAAAGGTAATTGCATTGGAATCTGGCTTATATTGGCGTGTAACATTTTCGTTTTTCCTTCGTAGTAGGTGATGGGCGATACTGATGATAACGGCTAGCGTGATTCTATTGTTGTTGGATTGACTGATGAGATTGACGAGAGATTGCAGAGACAATACTTTATCCGTTTGATCTCCTCCGGTGTCATCTGTATAGCTGGCACTCTCGGCTTCAGGATAGTCAATGGATAGTTCAATGTTGTCGAACTGCTGCGCGTTAATGCTGATGGATTCGTTGTAAAAATGGATGAGGTAAGTTCCTTTAATGCTTTCTGTTGTTCCGTTCCAGGTCAAGTTACCAAAATGTTAGGTATTATAAGTCCGTTATCGATTTCCTGTATTTCGCTTAAGTGGTCCGCATTACTGAAGTTACAATATGCCCTAGTACCCTTTATAACATCAGTATTTTTTAGATGAACCATTTTGTTTTTATGGCCTATAGTTATATTATTGAAAGTTTTACAATTTTTGGGTATCTCATAAATTTGGTTTTCCTTAATAAAGAAATTATTACTGTTTAGGTGTACAGTTTTATTGTTTCTTATTACTGGTTTGATCATTACATGTTGGAAGTTTTCTTTCTTTCTTTCTTTAGTGTAGGTATTTTTACTAAGTAGGCAAAAACTGTATTGTTCTGTAGAATCGAGATATGAGGGAATTCAAGCATTTCTTCGATGGATTTAGCTCTTGGTCTTTGAATATGTCGTCTATCATTGTCAACTTATCCTCACTTAATAGCACTGAGTTGATTACATCTACTCTCGCCTATTGAATGGCATGTTTTAGTTTTGGAAACTGATAGCTATCTTATTAGTGAAGAAACTGTCCTTTTTAATTGAATTTGTTAAGTCGTTAGAAATTTTTGTTAGTTTGTTAATTCTCTGTTCTAGTTGTCTGTTTATGATTATTTGTTTTCTATTATTGGTCACTAAGTTGTCGAGATTCTGAGTCAGCATTATTAAGTCGTCATGCTCAAGCCTCCATGCCACATATTTCCAGGCTGTTTATAGATCTAGTATGTCTGTGATTTAGTGTAGAAGTTATTGCAATGAAAGTGCTGAATGTTTGTATTAATTCGTGGTGCAATGTAGGATAAAGATTGTTAGTTTTTAATTCGATTTCAGTATAGTGTTATTGTAAATTAATGACATTCTCTATTTGTTTCAAGTCGATGATGTAAGCGAAAGTTGTGGTGGAAATCTGTAATTTTCTCACTCCTTTGTTTATGGTGATTGTTTGAGCGTTGGTAAAATTGAGGGTTTCCATAAAGCATGGACTGGTCCATGTAGTTGTCGATAATCTGTGGGAAGGAAATTATTGGTTATGTTGCTTTTATGGACAATTATTCCCGATTCGGTTAGTATGGTAGTACCTTTGTCTTCCTTCACCGTTTCTTCCTTATTCCATATACCTAACTGTTACTTTGGATCCTACGCGTTGTTTTGTTTGACAACGATTTGTTGTCCGCTTTTGTAGTCTCGTAATTTTTCACGTTCTTTGTTGTGATACTCCAAATCTGTTGTCTGTTTTGTGTTAATTTACTCTACGTTGTTTTGCCTGGATTTTTCGTAGCATTCCGAATCTGATGTAATATTCCAGTTCTTTGCAATTGTTCAGTTTTTGGTTATTTCTCAAACACTCCATTATTTCAGGTGAGGTAGAATGGAACCTTTCCACTTGTCCTTTAACTGAGCTCTTGTAACCGGGGGCATTATAAATTTCGATGTTCATCTAGTCTTTAAGCATGAAAGTTATGGTTTCTGAATTTAGTGACTTTTCTTTGTCCATTACTATACACTTTGGCACTCCATAGTAGAACACCAAGTCGTGTAACGGTTCGTTAATGTCTTGGGTTGCTTTTGATTTTATAATTTTTGCCTAAGCTAATTTTGTGAATTTATCTAATGCTGTTAACACTAGTACTTTTTCTATGGAATAAATGTCTACATGGATAATTTGTCCTGGGTACTGTGGAATAGGCGTTTCTTTGAGTTCGGGGTTTGTTGGGTGTCTGTCATACTTTTGTTCTTTGCATACTCTATACTGTCTGATAAGATTTGCGATTTTCCCTTTAATATTTTAAATGTAATGACATGAATCTGATTTTATAGTTTTAAAGTGTAAAGGATTTTTTGTATTATTTCCATTCTTCGGAAGTTATAATTTCGTTTAGGACTGGTGGGTTTAGATACATATTTAGGATGTCCAGTATATCTTTTTCATTATAGTCTGTTAATTGAATCGTTTGCCTATGGAATGTTGGAAATGGAATACCGAAATTATAACTAATTGAGTCGTCTTTCTTGATGAAGATTTGGTGTCTAAATGCATTAATAGTGCTTTCTACACTGATGTGTTCTCTGAGAATATCATCGAGCGCACGTTGGAAAATGGATATTGCATTTTTGAATCTAAATACGAATCGTGTAAACTCGTATTTTCCGTTATTCATGGAGAAGGCTGTTTTTAGGAATATCGGTCGATTTTACCGGGATTTGATGAAAACCGCTCTTAAGGTCGAGGACAGAAAAAAGTTTCTTGCTTCCGAGTTGAACTAATACCTCATTAATCTCGGGAATGGAGTAATTGTGTGCTATAGTGGCTTTATTGAGTTTGCGATAGTCTATGACCATTCGGTATTTTCTTTCACCAGATGCGTCTGGTTTCTTTGGAACTATCCCCACCGGTGAATTGAAATTGACCGCGAAGGTCGAATAATGCCATTATGTAACAGCTCTTGTATTTGTTTATTCACCTCATCTTTTAGGGACACTGGATATTGATAAAATTTGGAATATATTGGGGAATCGGTAGATGTTCTTATTTCCGCTTCAACATTGGTTGGTATAGGTTAGTTTTTGGGTCGTTTGGGTCCGCAAAGAGATTGGGATATTTCTGGACCAGTTGGTCAAGTTCTAGTTTTTGTTCGTCATCTGAGTGTTCGGTTCTTAACTGCCTCGTATCTTTTTTCTTTTTTTTTTTTTTTTCTTCAATCGTTATTTTCTTGCGAGCCACGTCCAATTACTGCCTCTAGATCTTTAAGACTATCGTTGCCAAGAATGGCATCAAATGATTTTAAGTTTGGTAATAAAAAAAACTTTACGTTACATTCCGGTTGGTTTGATAAATTTGCTAGTTTGTGGTGTGTTATTTTAACGCTACCTCCTACAGTTACTGCTCTAAACGGATTTTCATTAGGTTTCGGATTTGTTACTAGATTTAGTTGAATGTAATTCCTATTTGAACCAGTATGAATAAGAATTTTGTAAGTCTTGTGACCTCTCCACTCTGCATTCGAAATAGGGAAGCGAAGAGTCGCTCATTTTGAAAAATTTAAATTTGTGTCCGAGTATTGTGGGATTTCTGGTTCATTGTTTGCGTTTGGTTGGTCTATATATTCTGCCAAGCTCATGTCGTATTCTTCTTTTTTACTTGCTGCTGCCATTTCCTGCTCTTTCATAGTTGTCCCTGATTATAATTGAAGAATGGTCTGGGTTGTGGTGCCTGTCTCCGTAGAGGAAGTGGAGGTGGGTTCTGGGGTGTTAAGTTCATTGGATGTCCATAGATTGGGTAACTTGGTTGTTTCGGTATGAATCTGCGGAGTTTTGGAATTTGGTTCTGTTACGCCTTTTTTCCAGGAGCTAAACTTGACTGGATCTCTTGAAAATTCTCTCATTCCTTGTACTATATCCGGGACGCGGTCTAAGTCAGTAATGTTGTCTAGGTCTATGCTGTAGGCAGCTGCTTCGGCAAAATCATTATTGTTAGTGTTAATACACATGTTGATCAGTATTGTTGTCAATCTATTATTGATCATTTGGTCTATTTGATTTTCCATCAAATTTGTTTCACCAATTCTGTGGCTTGATATATTATTTGTCTGCTTGTTATTCCTTGTTGCTGTCTCTGGCTATGTTCGTCACTATTTACGTTCATTGGTGCTGAAATCTATGGTTCGCTTGTAGTACCAGTATCGAGTATTGAGGGACGTAAGAGCTTATTTGGGTTGGCAACTATGGCCAAGTATTTTTGTTGGTATAAGCGAATGTGTTTGCGAATGATTAAAAATATTGTAATAAGTGCTTGATAAAATGTGTCGAAAATGTTTGTAGTGTAGAAATTGTAAGGGAAGAAATAAATCTTATATTTTATATGAAATGTAAAAATATTAATTTGTTGTGTAACTTTAAATTTAAATTGATAATAGCTAGTTTTGTTTTGCTTTACTTAAAAATTAAATTATCTCTAAGTGGAATATTTGAATAGAGGATAATAACTAGTCGGCAAGGCCGGTTTGTATTCTTGCAGCGCGTTTAAGCTTCACTGTTTGTTTTTGTTTCTTTATTTTCCATTTCGGGTTACACTGCGCAGCTGCAAGTTTGGTACGCTGAGCTTTATTATTACCTTGATATATTTTCTGTTATTATTTTCCTTAATTTCTTATATTTGTAATAGATTTTGATTAATGTATTTGTTTTTTTTTATTCTTGATTCCTTTTAATCTTTCACTTAATCACTAATTTTCTTTCTCTTACAGAACTATTAATGGTCTGTACTCCATCTCCGATGATCCCTTTTGGTTCTCCTACTCTCGTACTACTCTTTGAACGGATCGTACAAAGCTTGAGCCCACGTTGAGCAAACTGTAGTTGCGATTTGGTTTTGATCTTGCGGCCCGATCTCGGGAGTCTGGTTCACTACAAGAATCACTTTGGTCACTTAAGATTCGTTTTGCCTTATCGTGATAATTACTGATTACACGCACAAACAACAAATGTTTTATTCTGTCGTGGTTAATCGGTCCATTCGCGTACTTAGGTAATCGATCGTTCTTAAATTAATTCTACCCTTGCTAGCTAAGTTTTGAATTGACTCCTGCAGCGCTGCTGGCAATTGTTGCAATATTGTTGAACATTGTTGGCATCCGGCGACGGCTGGATTCTGTGGAACTGCAAACAGTTGAGTTGCGGACTGCTGATTCGGCGTTTTTAAGTTATTGTTCCGGTTCTTGACCGCTGCGAGAATTGTGTAAACAAAAAATAATATTTAGCTCAAAAATCACTTTTTTTTATTCATTTAATATATTAAATAAACAATATATTGCTTCAGTGCAAATAAAAAAATATTCTTCTTCTTCAGTGAAGTTTAAAATACATATTAAATTACATAACATTATTCTTAAAAAAGAGTGCAAAAAGAGCAAGTTGTCTACCGTTTTCAGACCTAATCTCTATTTCTTTTTCCCTTAATTAGAATGCCCACTAAAGGGATAAGAATTTTCTTTGGTTGTGTGGTGTGTCTTTCTTGACACACACACTGTTGGTGCCTTCCGTTAGATAAGTACACTAAACACAAACACATTACTTTATAAAACACAAAACACATTAGATATAAAAGCACCACCAACTGTTGACATTTGTCACCTAACATAGTTATAAGTGTGCATCGCTGTGTCTTTGGCCCTTAATTACGACAAAGTTCTCATGCTCTGAAGTCCACCCAATTCAAGTGCTCGTTGCGATGCCTATGTCCGTCTAGATTATGTTATAGATGCAAATATTGGTAATTATTTACTATGACTCCTCGCGCTCAATACAGCCTTAAAGGTAATGAATGTGGTACCAAACGAAAGGAAAAAAATCACAGACCAACACCTCGGGTGCGCTTTGACGATTTATTGTTTAGTTTTTGAACAATTAAGAAAATAAAAATCACTTTAGTCGAAAAATATCGATTTAAAGCTAAATCTTGTGGTTTGTCGCTAAAAGAAGTGTTATAAAATTCAGAATTAGTGTTGAGAGATTTCTAAATAAAGTGCTACCAGAAAACACATTATATTGACAGCTGACTGTTAATCGTTAAAAATTCAAAAACGTTCGAAGAAATTTAGCTAAAGAAACTTTATTTCGGCGGCCGAATTTTTTTATTTGGCCACTATGTTCTGCAAAATAAATTTCTTTTCACTTCTTCGCAGGTATAGATGCATTATTAAGGAGAGTTGGTAAAAATAAAGATTCTTTAGCTAAATTTCTTCGAACGTTTTTGAATTTCTAACGATTCACAGTCAGCTGTCATTATAATGTGTTTTCTGGTAGCACTTTATTTAGAAATCTCTCAACACTAATTCTGAATTTTATAACACTTCTTTTAGCGACAAACCACCAGATTTAGCTTTAAACCGATATTTTTCGACTAAAGTCATTTTTATTTTCTTAATTGTTCAAAAACTAAACAATAAATCGTCAAAGCGCACCCGAGGTGTCGGTCTGTGTTTTTTGGTTTCGTTTGACACCACGTTTACTACCCTTAAGGCTGTATTGAGCGCGAGGAGTCAAAATAAAAATTACCGCATCTACTAAAAAAAAAGATGTTTGACAATACCAAATTTGGAATCTAGTATTTTTCCATGTTTTTTAATTTTGTTGCCCTCAGACTATACTGTCCGAAAAGATAAATTGCCTTTATTGTTTTGATTGCAAAAATGGCCAAAATTTTAATAGACGACGAAAATCCCTTTGCTTGCCGTAAGTATACATCCATATGTATGTTGCAGTGGTTTGTGCAAACGACACTCCTTTATTTAACATTTAGTGCCATCCAGATCTGCCAAAAAGGGTATTCTGAAAGAAAATGGAAATTCTAAACAATCTTCAAAAAAAAGTGTCCTAACCAAGATTGATAATGTAATGCATCAAAAACAACTCATAGCAAGCCCACTTAAGGTCAAAACAAACTTATCGCTGCTTAAGATACACCAGACATTGCACCACCCAGCAGCTGGCCGTATTTCCAGTGCTAAGAAAACTTTTAATTCGAATATTTATGAAAGTTTGTTCGAATATCTGGACCATCCGGAATGCCTAACAAATTGTTTAACACGTAAGGTATTTAAGTCAGAAGTGTGTACTGAATTCGACTAAGGAATATCATTCTTTTCACAAATTACAGGCATTGTTGACGTCTGGGTAGACAATGAAATTCTAAGTAAGGATTTATTTGGTCAGCTATTAAATGATGTTCATACATCCAAAGAAATTGTTGAATATATGTTTTCTATTCCAATGGACTACATGTTTGACTGGGATGTCGCTAAAATTCCAGATCTTTAGGGAATGGCGATTTATCAATGTCAACCGTTCATTATCGTTTATTAAGATGCAACTGCGAAAAATAATTGTATTCATTCTACGGATTAATAAATTTTTTAAATATTAATTATCTAAATTTGATAGCGAAATTCTATAACACCTTATACGAGCCCTTACCACTAATAATTCGAACAGAGCGCAATGTTCAACACACTATATTATCAATACTACTGAAGATAACGCATACCAATGTATTTTATCTAAAAGAGAATTTTATTTTCTTAAGATTAGAAAGAAGGGATAAGAAAAATATTACCACTATCAATTCGTAAGCTTACCTTTATCTTAAAAGAAGAGCAAAACAAAAGCAAATAAAGTAACAGACTCACTATCCAGTTATAATCTGCAAATAATAGCACAATACAACATGCCAAAAGTTTAAAAATTGCTGGAGATCAGTGAAAGTTTAGTAACGGTGGTACGTGGTAAGCCTATTTGCAACGAAATCAGAGTATTGATTAGAGATTATTTTAAATCTGGGAAGAGACTAACGGAGATCAGCAAGCAATTAAATTTGTCTAAATGGGGTGATAAAAATTAAAAAAAACTGTGAATATTGAAAATAGAGGCAGAACATCAGCATTAACACCCCGCGACAAAAGAGAACTGGCCAAAATTGTTAAGGCTGATCGTCGCCAATGTTTAAGAAATTTAGCTTCTGAGTGGTCGCAGAAAATTGACAAAACTGTCAAGCGAGAATGGACGCAACTGCAGTTAAAAAATATTGGATTTGGTTTCTATAAAGTATGTTTTGTTATTACCTATGCATCGTACTCAATACTTTTATCTTACTCGTAGGTAAGAACATTTCTGACTTATAAATTAAGTTGCAAGGGATGTGGGACTCGATTGCTCAAGAACACTGCAAAATTTGGTAAAATCAATGCCAAACCGGATTAAATGTGTAATATGTTACTCAATTCTAATAATAATTAAATTATTGTTTTAAATATGATAGTAAATCATATTAAGCAGCGTTCGAATTATAGTCTGTAGTTTGAATAAATTACTCATATTATTGTTGTTGTTGTTGGAAATAGAACAAAACTATTTTTCATCGTTAAAAAATAAAATTCTCTTTAAGACAAAATACATTGGTATGCGTTATGTTTAGTAGTATTGATAATATAGTGTGCTGAACATTGCGAACTGCAAAAAAAACATTCTGTTCGAATTATTAGTGGTTAGGGCTCGTACAGTATTATGAAACCATCCAAGTACAACTTGCAATCATTTTCTGAAATGCATAGATAAGTAACCGGAAGTCGACTACAATATTTTCCAGCTCACAGCTGCAACAGATTTTCAGATTATTTGTGAAATTTTTTATCATTTAACTATTGAGCGGTGTTTCTAGATCGAAGGCCAAATGCCAAAAAAAAAGAAAAAAAAAACGTTGACCTCTGTTTATTTTTTAAGTACGGGAATAAAAAGAAATCATTTGGTGCCAAGTGAGGACTATACGGCGGATGACCCATTTATTCGTTGTTTTGGATGCTCAAAAATGCCGATGTGTGAGAGGCTCGCATTGTTCTGGTGAAGAGTGATTCGTCTTCGGCGGCTGGTTTTCCTAATTTTTTGGAAGACAACTGGCAAACAAATGGTAGTGTACCATTCAGAATTAACTGTTCTGCGTTGTTTAAGTGGAACGGTTGCGACATGTCTAGTTTTTCCGAAAAAACAGGCGATTATTTGCTTGGAAGTGGTTCGTGCGGGAGCAACTTTTGTAGAATTTGGCTCATATTGAAACACGCATACAGTTGACTGGTGTTTACTTTCGCCCTCACACGCGTAAGTCTACGATTCGTCACATGTCATGATGTCATAGACGTGTTTCGAAGCATCGCGATCGTATTTTTTGAGCATTTTATCGACACGAGCTTTTTTTCGAGCGATTGACAAATTGTGTGGGATCCAACGCGAACCAATTTTTTTGACAGTCAAAAATTTATGCAATATTGAATCAATGGTTTCCGGAACAACTACTGATTTTGGACGACCTTCACGAAATTTGTCTTGGAGTGAACCGTACCATCGATAAACACTGATCCTTGATGGAGCTTCATCGCCAAAAATTGAATTAAGTTCATCCATGCAATGTTGCTGAGTTATTCCACGTCGAAAATTGTAAAAAAATAACCGCACGAAAATGTTTACAATTTGATTCCATTTTTGGATCGAGATGAATGTTTTAAGTTACTGTAAATAACAACTTGTGAGTACGTATAAGCCAAAAAATGTCAACTTTGCGAGACAGCTGTCAGTTGCCAGATTGCAACACCAAATCCCGAAATATAAAAGGCAACCCTCGCATTTATAAAAATTAATGTTTCGCAGTAAATAAAAAAGAAAAATTCTACGTAGGATACAAACTAAATTGAAAATCTTCAAAATAAAATTTTGGTAAAATCAAAAAAAATAAACTTTTAATCTGATCTTAAACGTCACTGCTAATTTAAATCCATTAAATCCGTTCTCGTTGTTTGGACTTATTAGAACTAAACTCTTCCGATTCAAGTTAAATTTGTTCTAAAACTTGATAGTTCCTTCGAAGCAGGTGCTGACATGTCGAGTTTTTGTTGTCTTTCAAAGACTCTTAATTGCAAACAAATAAGTCGCATATAGGACACACGTGACGTCATTGCTGTGGTACCACGCGAATTATTAATTATTTTTTGGGCATCTCTTAAAGTTTATAGACGTTTAACTAGAGGGACAACCTAATTATTTCATAGTCAAATACCTATTCTGGTGCTTAACCTCAATGGGCAAGTTTGAAAAAATGTTACAATTCGATGATATAATTTTGCCAACGATAGTCTAGTCACTAGACTCTAGTGCATTCAAACTAAATAATCACTAAACATTATGACCCGATGGTGTTATTCAATATTGATAAAATTTAGAATAGGATGAAGTCCTCGTGGTCTGAGAACATATTGTTTCTACGACTTCACTTTTAGTTTTAATTATTACTGCACTACTGATCGATCCCTTAGTCATTAATGCACTGAAAGGTCGCTCAAAACCAATGCACTCAATTACGGGGGAGTTGAGCTCATCATAAAGCTTAGCTTCCGCAAAATACCAGGTTCTCTGACCTTAATGCTATCTAAGAAAAATATACCCAGGCAATAATTGATTCTTACAAGTTTCCGATATGTCTGGGCAATTATCAAATGTTATTATTGCCGATAGTCCTTCTGTTAGAGGCTCACTAACGGACAGTCAAGGCGACTCAATTGCGGCAACCAGTGATGTCGTTGATATAAGGCCTGGCTCCCGTAGGCCTCTGACTAAAGTTCCACCAAAGAAACATATCTATGTTTCTAGGCTTGATCCTGAACATTCGTCGGATGATGTGTTAGCATATATAAAGACTAAAGTTCAAGCCTCTAAAATAGCGGTGGAAAAATTTAAGTTTTGCTATTTAAGGGAGGTATCTTTCTTTAAAATAAGTGTTCCGGTCGAACTGTTTGATTGTATTTGTAGTAACAGTTTTTGGCCGGATCACATCTTACTAAAAGAACATTCGGACTTCTCGTGTAGGCGGAGGAGTTTTAATTGCGGAGGACTCTGCCTTATCTTCTGACCCAATTCATCTACCTGATAATCAGGAAATTGAGTTTGTCAGTGTTGAGCTTGGACTAAAATCCTTCTTGGTCTACATCACTTATTTTTATATCCCGCCACAATCCGACATGACGGTATATATTAAACATTTAGAATTGTCCGTTAAATCTTCCACTTTTCCATCTATTTGGAAGGAATCTCTCCATAAAATTGGTAAGAAATCCGAAGCATCTTACTCTTAGGGGTATTTCTAAATTGTCCGCCATTCCTAAAGCTTTTGAAAAGTTAATTACTTCTCAACTGCAACATTTTTGTACTTCTATAATACCCCTTTTGCAGTAGAAACTAGTGAAAATAAAGCCCAGGAAGATATAGATTCCTCAGAGAAATATGATTCAAAAAGTAGTATTGGCCCAGAAATTAATGAAAAAGAGAACAAGATCTAACCATACCTTTGGTAATAAAGCTACCCGAAAGAATAGAATCAAATTCAATTTCCAGTGTAGTAGAACAAAAATCATGGAACAAACCAATATTGAAATTATAAATACTGCATCAAGGATTATACCGGATTTCAACGGTAAGCTGAGAACATACATAGTTTTCTGGATGAATTGGATTTTATAAAATCAATACATGGCACACATGAACTATTAGCTGTGTCTTTAATAAAAACAAAACTAAAAGGAACAGCTAGAAATATAATCACAATAATCACCAAACTCAAAGCTATTACTAATTGATAATATATCTGCAAGATTATTGAATCTTACGCAGAAAAACAAGACACCTAATGTATATACACAGGAAACTGACAAATCAGCTAAGTCTCTAAAGGGAGCATATATCGAAAATGATTATACCCTAGAACAAGCAAAATCACTTAGCACCAAACAGGCTGTATCACCAATGAAGAAAAATTGCTTAAATTAAGATGTTTGGACATTTATGCGTTTTCGTCTATTCAAAAATATGGACTAAGCAATAGCTTGAAAAAACTAATACTATGTAGGACCAAAACTACTCACAGCGCAGTGGAAATCGTGGTCGTGGTAGGTATATGTTTAGAAACTATAATAGAAGCTGCGAACGCTATATTAATAGTAATTACAATATTACAAACTCTAGAGGCGGCTCAAATAGAGGAAACAAAAATAACAACCAAGTACGAGTTACACAAAGTAACTAAAACCGCCTTGAGCAACAAATCACCAATTTCTTTAATATAAATTTAATTCTCAGCAGCATTATAAAAATACACAACCAACAAAATAATAAACCATTAAAATTACAAGTAGATACTAGAGCTAACTTATCAATTCTAAGAAATAGTAGATTATGTTCTGAAATAAATCAAAATTCCAAACAAACTTAACAGGAATTGGTCAGGGAACAATAACATCAATTAGACTAGCGATTTTTTCATAATCAATTTCCCTAATGAATTTGAGAAAAATCACACTTCAGACAAATCAAATCAGGAAACTCATCTTGGGGTATTAATAGCTAGCTTCGCTAGAACCATCGCAAGCATTTCTCTACATGGATGATTAAGTTGTTATCGGCTGTTCTAAACAGCATATGTTCAAAAATCTTACGTTTATATTTGAACTTTGTAGAAAACATAACCTTAAATTTAATCCAGAAAAATGTTAATTTTTTGAACGATGTTTTGTTGCTTTTTGTAATTATTACAGAAGATTTATTAATAATTTCGCACAATACTCACGTAATCTAACAAGATTGTGCAAGAAAAATGTCCAACTTCAAAGGACTAAAGAATATGAAGAATCATTTTAATATCTAAAAAAGGCATAGGGAGAGAGTAATAAATCGACTACAGAACAAGAGCTAGCAGCAATACACTGCGCAATAAAACATTTCAGACCTTATATCTATGGAAGGCATTGATTAGTAAAAACCACTAGTATATTTATTTTCAATGAGGATTCCTAAGCTGACAAGAATGAGATTAGACTTAGAAGAATATCAATTTACAGTTGAATATCTCAAGGGAAAGGACAACCAAGCTGCGAATGCGTTATCTCGCATAAATGTAGAAGATTTAATACAAATAAATAGAAATATATTGATGGTACAAACAAGATCATCAAAAAGACAGAAAAACATCTGCGCAGATGAAAAAATTAAAATGCATGAAAAAATAAATGAGCGCAATGTAAAGAAATTTGTAAAAATAAAAATGAATAATTTCAAATATTTTCTCAAAAGAGGACACCAGATCTCAAACTTCAGTTAAAGATTTATATTCTTATGAAAAATTCGACTTAGGTCAATTTTTTCAAAGGCTTATTTCAGAAACCGGGATACACAAAATCATTAACTTACAGATGTCACCAAGTGAACAAATTTTCGAATTTGTCGCTTTAAATGAATTGAAAAATAAGTGCAATAAAAATTTAAAAAATATAAAAATACAGGTATTATAACAGGTGAGACAAGTAGACAGTAATAAGTAGACGAAAGTAAAATTAATGCAATCCGGTTAAAATAGCATAATGACCCAATAGAGGGAAGAAATACAGGGATTACGCCTACCCTATTAAAAATAAAGAAACTATACTATTGGCCCAAAATGACACAAACAATTAAAAACTATTTAAAAACATACACACACAAAAGCTCCGATAATTATAACCAACACCTCAAACACAGCTTTTGACACTGTTTTAATTGATACGATTACCTCGAACAGAGAATGACAATGAGTATGCAATAACTATAATATGCGACCTTACAAAATATCTAGTAGCAATACCAGTAAAAGATAAAACCGCAAAAACAGTAGCCAAAGGAAAATTTAAGTCGTTTATACTAAAGTCCGGTCCCATGAAGACGTTCATAACAGACATGGGTACTGAGTATAAAAATTCACTTATTAATGACATGAAAACATATGAAAATCAGTAATATATTATCAACGGCACACCATCACCAGAATTTAGGAACAATAGAAAGCAGTTATTGAGCATTCAATGAATACATACGTTCATTCATCTCGATTAAAAAAGATGATTGGGACGAATGGTTGAATTACTTCACATATTCTTTTAACACTACTCCATTAGCGGTACATAGCTGCTAATCAAGTCAATTCATAGAATTTAATACTTTAAAAAAACAAAAACGTAAAATAGAATATGAAAAAAAAGGTAATAACTAAAAATTAGAAATAGGGCACTTAGTACTACTTAAAAACGACTCAGGTCATAAACTAGAAACCACAGACAGTTAATATGAATAGGCTAAAGTTATTCAAAAGTTAATTAAAAAAAAAAATAATATATACATAAATATACATATATAAACACAATCAAAATTTGACTATTTTTCTATCTTTATTCAAATATATATACTCTTTAAGAATAATGAAGCAAGCAAGTCGTCCCTGCCGACATTGAGTATACCCTGTACCAAGTAAAAGTACCCCATAAAGTCAAAAATAATCAAAATCGCTATCAATTTACAAAAAAAATTCTCTTAGCATGCACTGCTTGCCATGCAGCAACACTGCACTGCTTGCCATGCAGCAACAGCGAACGCATGCTATCTCGCTCACACTTAACAGCCCATTTTGCATAGGGCGTTTCAGTACAAAACGGAAATACGTATATCTCCGATAATTATTGTCCGATTTCGGTCAGCTGGTGCATTTTGGCTATATTAATGTGCATGCCAAATAAGAATACGATATGTTTAATATTGCCGTAAATATAGGTTTTTCCCAAATTGCGGGGGCGGAAGTGGCCGTGGCAAAAATTTGAAACAAACTTAACCTGTCTACACAACAGACGGATGTTGACACCAAATTTGGTTGCTCTAGATCTTATAGTCTCTGAGATCTAGGTGTTCATACGGACGGACGGACAGACGGACGGACAGACGGACAGACGGACATGGCTCAATCGACTCGGCTATTGATACTGATCAAGAATATATATACTTTATGGGGTCGGAAAATTCTCCTTCTGCCTGTTACATACATTTTAGCGACTTTAATATACCCTTTTACCCTATGGGTACAGGGTATAAAAACAAAACATTAATGGATACATACTTTAAAAAGGAGGGAGATGTGAGATGCACATATCGAGAGCTCACTGTGCTCAGCACTATGTCCAGTACATACATACATACATACATACATACATACTTCATATATACAAAAAAAAAAAATAAATGCTAGAATGCAACGACGCTTAGTCTTTGTTGCATAAATATATGTCAAATTCAAGTGCAGTTCAAGTACCCCGAAATATGATCGACAAGCATCGTCAACTACAGACTAGCCGCGTCAGCATGTGTTTCATGCAGTGACCGCTTGCATAAGATATACATACATATATTTGCACACCACGCTCTATCGCAACAGCGTCGTACTCGCTGCTTACACGTATGCTGCTTATGTATGTTCATTTAATATATTACATATTATACAAATCATAAACAAAAAGCTGCGCTGCCACTGAGAACCGCGCCGATTTAGGCTAATTAATAATTTATCCTAATATGTAAGCATCAGATCAATAAAACAGTCGCTCTGTATGTTTTCCTAATTTCCACACTAGTTTGGTTATTGAAGTAGATTAAACGAAAAATATTTATTTTTATTAATAAAAAATACTTTTCTTTTAGTGTTTTAATATTTATTTATGTACTGCTTTTAAAATTTCTATTCAAAGGTTTTTAGCTCTTTCTTATAAATTTTTATCTGATCGTCTATTTTTACAACTTCAAAGGGCCCTTTACTAATTCTTACATTTTATTAATATTCTTTTGCTTTTCCATCAGGGCTTTCGCTCTCTTTTATTCTACCGGCAATCTACGTATGTATATATCTAATTTCCATATCATATGCTTCAATATTATATATTGAATCTATTTAGATTGTAATATGTATATACAGTGCCGCTCAACTGAATAGGTTTGAAAATTATTTGTTCTATTTTTTCTTCTCTGTTTGTTCCTATGACATTTTTTTTCATCTTTCTTTTTTGTATAGATCCTTCATTTGTTTACTAATAATATGACAAAAAAAAAATAACGGGTTCTATACAACGGTAAATCAGAATTTAGCTTTCTTCGTGAAATTCGATAAATGTATGGTTTATTTTTGGCTCATCTGATTAGGTTTGACAACTTTGACTTCACTTTTTGATTGACTGCGTGATTGAAAACAGATAATTTCTTTGGTCTACTTAAATTTAAAGTAATTGCCACCATTTTTTTTAATATGGGTCGGGGAAAATCTTTAACCGATTTTGAGAAAGGTCAAATTAAAGGCTATATTGAATCATTATATTTAATGAAAAAGCAAAGAAGATTGGTCAAAGTCAAAACGTTGTATGCAATTTTCTTCGTAATGAAAAGGAGGAAAAAAATATGCTACAACGGTTTTAGGGAGGCAACGAATCCTTCGAACTGCTTTGAATTCCCACCTCTCTGCCAGTAAAATCATTGAAAAATGCAGTGTAAATGCTAGTTTGCCAACGGTAAAAAGTGTTATTCGGAGTGCTAAATACTTAAAGAGATCAAAAATAAAAAAAAACCTCATCTCAATGATACACGGAAGAAAGCACGACTTCGATTTGCCCGGGATCATATGACGTAGAACAAGGAGTGGAAGGCTGTGGTCTTCTCTGACGAAAAAAAGTGCAATCTCGACGGACCGGATGGCTACAACTACTATTTTTATGATATTCGAAAAGACGAATGCTGTTTGAGTCGTCATCACTCCTGCGCAGGAGGCGTAATGGTTTGGGGAGCCATATCGTTTTATGGAACTTGCGAGCTGCAGTTTGTTTCCTTAAAGATGAACGCAAATGTCTACAAAATGTGTTCCGAAGTTTTTGGACCTATTCCGTGTACGTTCCAACAAGACAACGCCCCCATCCATATATCCCGGGTTACAAAATAGTCGATTGAGGACCAGAATGTCAACTTGCTCGACTGGCCACCATACTCCCCAGCCATAAACATTATCGAGAACATATGGGGACTTTTGTGCAGAAGAGTGTATGAAGGGGGAAGACAATTTCAAGACTCGGCGACCATGGTTGAAGCGATTAAAGAAGCCTGGTCAACAATTTGGCTGAGTGAAATTGAAAAATTTAACGATTCCTTATCAACTCGAATTTTTGAAATAATTAAGAATATGGGGGATGTCATACCAAATACTAAATAATGCAGAAATAGTTTATTCTATTATTTAAGTTACCAAGTGCCATAAAATATTACTGTGAATCATTATTTTGTAAAGTTTTGGTAGTCAAACCTATTCAGTTGAGCCAAAAATAATGTACATTTTTTGCTATGTTTTCGAAAATATAATAAAAAAAATATAAAAACCAAACCAAAAAAAAAAAACTTTTGTAAATAATTCATCGTTTTACTTAACAAAATTTGTTTGGTTGAAATCGGACTGCTCGTTATGAAGATATTACGTTCGAAGTCTAAAAGAAAAGTCAAACCTATTCAGTTGAGCGGCACTGTATATTTTTTTAACCACCTCAATCATTCCTCTCTGTTTTATTTCTATATTTTGGCCGTAATGTTTGATGATGATATGCTTAACAGAGTAGTGTGGTCAAATTGTAGAATTCGTCAGATATCTGATTGTTAAATTTTGTTATCATTTCAACCTTCCGAAATGAGGGGCTCTGTGTGTAGTCGATCCTTCTGGTCCGCGAATGCCTTGTGTCATTCTGCCTGTACTTTGCTGGCCTTTGATGCGAAACAGATGTATACTGCGATATAGTTTTTCACTGCGATATGCGATAGCTAACATAGAATGGGCCAGAAAAGTCCACTCCATACATTTTAAATGGACGTCCCTCGCAAAGACGATCAGCTGGAAGTTGACCAGCTCTTCAAAGTAACCCGCTTTGAACAGCTGTAAAACCTTATAATATTCTTTGACAATTCTTGAATTTCTGCAACCATGTTTGCTACGAATGTTGAAAGAATGCTCGAGTCTCGCTTACTTGGGAATCCGACCAGAAATTTAAATTTCAATGTTGAGGTGCCTCTTGATGCCAAAGCTTGTTAAGCAAGTGCGCACACAACCCAAGTCGAGGGATCAATTTTGTCGACAAGGGAGCAACTCTGTACTTAGCCGTCAGTAGTCGAGACTCAAAATGGTTTTTAAACACAGTACGTATAGACAATAACCGTTTAAATAAATGGAACCGTCTGCAAGACAAACGAATCTTGGAATAGGTGGGACTTGCTTCATTCCACTTTACTTTTTGCTTCCACAGCAGTATTTTGGCCTTCGTAACAATGGGACAGAACAAAACAAGGCGGTCAAAGAGCCTTGAGGCCAACCTTTAATATCTAACTGATAATGAAACGCTTCTGTTTGAGAAGCCCAATGCATCCCGAAAATTTTTTCAGTTTCAACATCGTTGCATATTAACATTTTCTCCGAATACTTATTAATATTTAGTAAATCTGGATGGTTTGATGCTCATTTTGCTAGACTGAATCCCTTAGATTCCAACACTTCTGTCACCTGTCAACAAATTTCCCCCAACTTTGGTAGACTGTCAACTCCGGACAACAAGTCGTCGACATAGAAATAACCTCTGATGCAACTCGATCGGACTCAGTGCAAATATTTACCAATTCAAACAAACAGTGTACGGCCAAATACGGAGCTGATACAGGTACCGTACGTCACCGTGTTCAATTTGTACGGCAGCAACGTTGTGAGATTTTTTCTCGCCAGAGGATGAGCTACAGACTGTTCTTATCTGGTGTAACGATCCTTTCTGGTCCTTACTTTTGGCAGAGCCGGAATTCAGAATACGGGGTATGACACAACAAATTTATATTGTCCGCTGGTGAAAATAAGGAAACTAGTTTGGCTTGAATATAATTTTTATGACTCAATTCGTTGGTATGCAACTTCTTGAGGGTGATGGCAACTGTATGCTCATAATGTCGGGCACGCTAGGGAAGCCGTATGCTGTATATTCTTGTGGGCAAATAAAAGATTGTTTGTTGCGGGCCCTAACTGCTGCCGGGAATACTCAAGGTCTTGACTATCTAACTTCCCTAATACTTAATACTTGCTAGGACTAATCCTAGTCTCTCCCCACTGTTGCAGGAATACTCCTAGTCTGCCCTACCTGTGCCAGGAATACTCCGGTCTTCTTCAACTGGGCTAGTCTTGTTTTGTATTGCTTCCAACGCCTTTTATTTGTCTCACAAGGGCATGCCAGGATAGGGATCCTGTTTGCCCTTCCTTGCCAATGTGGTGTTCCTTTACTTGGATATAGAGATCTTCACTCGTACACTGCTTAGCTTGGATATAAACTTCAGTTCTGTAGTAGTTCGCTTTACTTCGCACACTAGATCCTCCTGTGGTCTCAGCAGTGCGTATTTATAGGCATCTTGACCCAATCAGGATGTGTAGTAAGATGCTGCGTCGCAGCCACTTCTTTTCCAGCACTTGAGCCATGCCTCCAAACTTTCCATCGCTACCTTCATTGCGTCGACTTTATCTGCCGACTCTGCAGCATAGCTTGCCTATTGCTATGCAATTATCCTTTTGGGAGCTGCAGCTTTTTATATTGCTGTGCGCCCAGACGCTGTCGTCAACGGCCTTTCTTTCTCACACAAGATCACTTTCCACTAATGAACCCTAGCTTAATAAGTAATCCACCCCACCTAAATATAATAATAATATAATAATAATCTAATAATAATCTAATAATAATATAATAATAGTCTAATAATAATCTAATAATAATCTAATAATAACCTAATAATAATCTTATAATAATATAATACTAGTCTAATAATAATCTAATAATAATTAGATAAATAAAATAATAATAATCTAATAATAATATAATAATAGTCTAATAATAATCTAATAATAATCTAATAATAACCTAATAATAATCTTATAATAATATAATAATAGTCTAATAATAATTAGATAAATTCCCTCGCGCAGTTGGACTTTCAATTATATTTCCGCCGACAACTTATCAACTCCCAATGCTTCTCAAACCTACTCATTGGGCGTGCCCTCGAATATTCGCCCCGCTCTCCCACTCTCAGCATTGCACCTATCTTCTCGGCTTATACGATCATATGGTGATTCCCGCTTGGCGATTTGTTTATGATCATATGGTGATTCCCGCATAGCGATTTGTTTACGATCATACGGTGTTTCCAGCTTGATTATTTTAAGTATAAGTGTTCCTTTTTGCCGTATGATCAGGTTCGACACCCAACCAAATGTTCGTTTGCATGTTCGCACCATACCAATATGTTCGTTTAAATGTTTGCATTATACCGATAAGTTCGTTTGTATGTTTGATATCATACCGACATCAAATATCGTTTGCACGTTTGGCATCTGAACTATAATGTATCGCCGCAGTAAACTTCAGATTTCCCGTGATCCTTAGCATTTTTATAATTTCCGTAATAAAAAACGTTAGGCATCTCTACGCCCATTTCACTTATCCTTTGAAACTGATCTTTTAAATCAAAAAATCATTTAAATTTTTTAAATAGTTTTCATAACTTATCGAGCTTATCTTTATTTATTTTATCCGTTGAATCTATATTAACTGTAAGGCTATTTCCTGTTGTCCGAAAAGGCTTTTGAGAAAATTATCATTTTACACTCTGCTACTACTAACCTTTTAGAGTAGTCGAACCATTTTATGTCAATCGTCGGTTTCAAGAATGCAATGCAAACTGATGTTATTATACGGATTTAAGTAATGTCTTCGATTCTGTTTTTCATATACTGCTTTTCTTGCTTGTTTTTCAATCGTTTGTCAAAGGATTCGACGATCAAATATAATTAAACTCTTTTCAACTTCATGTCACCATAGGCCAACAAGAAATTATGTTCCTTTATTTCGATTCTGTATTTCCAACTATGCTTTACATGAACCTTTTTTCCGACTATAATCACATTTATCCCGATATCGTTCTTTACTATGCAGCTTGTTGTTATCTTAAACACGCAACTCTTTTTTGTCTTTCTGCTAGGGTTCACGTGTTACAGGCATTGCCTTGGGCCACTTGAAAGTACTACCCATTGTACCGTTAATGTGCAGAAAACAGTTGCAAAAAAGTAGGTATTCAATAAATGTATATAGGAATTATGCAATAAATGTATATGTATATTATTGAGAAGATAATAGAAATTCAACATTTTGTGTTTAAATACGTTTCCTTTAAATATGGCTGGTGACTAGAATAGATCCACTTAGGGTAATTCAATTTTGAAGAAATTTGTGCGTTGTTTTAAAATATAAGGTGAAGTAAGTACAAATATTTGACTTATTCGAATAGGTAAAAAAAATATTAGCAATGCCTTTCTTTTCGCATATTTTTGGTCGTATATAGAATGATATAAGGAGTGGAGTCTAAGTAGCTCAGGAAAATCACGCTCCAAGCAAGTTAAATTGCCGCAGTAAACGTTTCCTTATTTTAGTAGAGCTTTCTTAATTATAGCGTTTTGAATCCAAACAAACTATCGTATATCGTCCGATATGAATTGCAGCGTTATTCTATATTTTGCATACTTTTTTGTTATATGCATGATTAATCGGCAGTAGTCTGCTTCGCACCCTCATCTCACAACCATCACAAATAAATATCTGTCAAAAAAGCCATAAATTATATTATTCGAAAACCGAATTTATTGATATCGAATAAAAACAGCTGTTCCTGTACTTTTCCCACGGAGGGATGACTCTTGATTAAACCCCACACCCTATATTGTGACTTTCTGTATATTGTCTCTAACCCCCTCTCTACGATTTTATATGCAATTTTAGCTTTCTTTTTAATTATTCAATTTATTCATTTTACGATTTAGATGTTTTAGATATTCTACAAAACTAGTTGTTTAAAATGTTTCAACTACTATTTGCTAACGTTCCCTTCTTCGGTTGTAGAATTATTAAGATCACTATTGTTGCAAGTCTCTTCAGACGATCCAGCAGAATTAGCCACATACAGTGCAGGGTCGATAACTTTGGGTATTGGCTTTATTTCAGTTCCAAGTTCTTTTTCAATTCTGTGAAGGTCAAATCGGTCCTCATACGTTATTAAATTAATGGCAATACCTAAAAGAGCAAACATGCTCAAGTGTGGTTAATACGGTTAACAAGTAAAATTGTTTAATGTTTTTTTAATGAACAACTAGTTAAGTCAAGTGACATTTTACAAATACTGTGCCAAATTTTCAGTAACAAATTAATTTAATACTAAAAGTCTCGGAGGAGATTGCGTTGATCCAGACAGACGGACATGGCTATATCAACTCAGCTCATCATGCTGATCAAGAATATATATACTTTATATAGTCGGAGATGCTTCCTTCTATGCGTTGCAAACTTCTGACCAAAATTGATATACACTTTTTGCAAGTGTATAAAAAAGACGCTTGATTTAGGCTTTTAAAGCCTGAAAATGCGAATCATTGAGAAGGATGGAGTGTTCAAAGAGCTTAATGGTGTTTGCGTATTTGGCGAAAAACGGAACTGGCGCCTTAATTCGGCATTTATGCCGCAGCCACCAGAGCAAAAAACAATGCAAAACTATGCCAAAAAACATGTACCAAAGCAAATTTGATCGAATTTGGCAAAGAAACAATTGGCATTTGTGGCAAAAGATCTGCTACCCTTAAATGTTACAGAAGGTAAGAGACACCTTATGCATTAGGGCTGCGTTCGATGGTATTGTGAGAGTTGTCACAATTAATTATTAATGTGCGATATGTAAAATCTTACAAAACTGTAGATCTTAGCAAAAATAACGTGTGCGTATTTAAATAGTGTTTCTAAAATATATTTATATTTAAAGGCATTGGGTTTCGCGAATTTGCACAGCAGCTAAACAATACGGGCGCAGAATTTGGTAAACAAGACGTGGAAGACCTGATAGTATCCAGGAGAACACTCACAAGGGACGTTTTAGAGCAGCAATATATAGAAATAAAAACTAAGTGTGCGCTGACCGAAATATAACTTTTCTGCGTGTGTGACTCCAACCCCTGGAAAATGAAGAACTTTCATACACAACTGATATGTGGACAGATTCACACACGCAGAAAAGTTATATTTCGGTCAGCGCACACTATATTACAGAAGAATTTGAACATGAAAAAAAAAACGGGAGTTAATATTCTTTCTCAAGTTTCTTTAATTCTGGAAGAGTACAACTTAAAGCTAGGAAGCTCATTCATAGTGACAGACAATGGGGCCAATGTTGTTTCCGCTTTCAGCTCATATAAACGTATGTCTTGTGCATGTCACAACCTAAATTTGGTAAAAATCTAGTTCATGGTTTTCTAACACTCCTGGAGAGTTGTAAAAAATTAGTAAAATATTTTAAACATTCTGAGCTAAATAATAAGTTGTCTAAAACGTTGAAACAAGATATAAGGACACGTTTTAACTCAAAATATATTATGCTGAACAGCATTTACGAGATGCAACAAGAAGTACAGAACTTACTCCTACAAAAGAATGAGCTTAAAAGAGTGTCCCAAATTGACTTTCATTTGATTGGCTTACTTTTGGCATTTTTAAATCCTTTTAATGAGTGCTCAGAGCAGTTAAGTGCTGATAAACACCCAACTATACATATCTATGTACTTTGGTATGAAAAACTTAAAAAACACTGTCATTATTCAATAATGGATTCTGATGTTATGACAGAATTAAAACGTAACACTTTGAATTCGTTAGAAAAACGTTTTCAGACATCAATTATGCATTACGTAGGACTTTTTTAATACCCTCCGTTTAAACATATTAGCCTCTTAAATCCAGATCAAAAAGAGCAAGTGCTGGCCACTGTTAGAGTTATGCTTGTAGACTGTATGGAATCCGTTAATAGTTCTGTAGAATCGCCCCCTAAAAGGAGTACACCACCTACTCATTTATTTGCTGAATTTTTAGACAGTCAACAAACTAATTCGTTAGAAAAACCCGTACTCGAACAAGAATTAGAAAACTACAATGCCACTGAATCACCGTCCACTGTGGATGTATGAAGTTTCTGGAAAAACTCGAGTAATAAAGGGCTACGAGTACTAGCCCGAAGAGTATTAAGTATTCCAGCTAGCTCAGCTACGAGCGAAAGGGTGTTTTCAACCTCGGGGCAAATTTGAAATGAGCGACGTATTCGACTTTCAAGCTCCAACCTTGACAAACTATTATTTTTGTACAAAAATTTGTAAATTATAATATATGATTGTTATACATATTGAAAATTGAACGCAAAAACGTGGAAATTTAATAAAATATAAAAAAAAAATAAAAACAGAAATCAAGTAAAAAATTTCGTGTTGGGCCGAGTTCGAGTCGTGTTTCCAAAATTTTGGAGCGTGCGTGTGTGTGCGTGTTTGGGATTTTCAATTTTGGACCGTGTTGGGCTGGACCGAAAAATTGCAGTCCATGCCTATCTCTAGTATAAATGCCCAGTAAAAAGCAAAAGAAATCTATAAGAAAAAAGAACCGGTACTTCAATCTCAAAGAATGACCACCCAAGGGTAGCAAAACAAGTTAGGAAGTGGACATTCCGTGGGCAAGAAGTCTTTAGAATTTCTGGAGCAAGTACAATGGTCAGCCGACATGTACGGGTTAGAGATAGCCATCCCTAAGGTAATCCATTGGGGATCATGGAAAGCATTTACAGAGGCTTTCAAGGAATATTTCCAGCCAAGGGGATATTTCAACAAATTGGCAGATCAGGTGAAAGCAAGAAAACAAAAATGGAATGGGACATTCAACGACTTTATAGTCGAAATGCAAGCAATGACCGATCTGATCGTCCGCACAATGTCAGAACATAAAAAAATCAGTCGGGAATGGGCGGATCCGCGGACACACTCCAATGAATGCACAAATATGAATCAGCATGCAAGAAAAAAAGCATGATACCGTGTGCAAACGATGCTTGGACAAAGAATCACCAGTTCTAGTACAGAGACGATGTATTATTAATGACTTTATCTGTGTTCTAACTTCATCGAAGTCGGTCGTAATAATTTGCATCATTTTAACTGCTGTTAGAAACTTCTTTTGTGCTTCTATAATTAACGATCAAGTTATTTTCGACGACTGTTAAATTTTTTTTGTTCTTAAACATTTAATCAAAGCTATTATTAAATTTTATTTGTTGTTTTATTTATTATTTGTTGTGCCTGCATACTTTGATTTTGTGTTTCTGATCTCTTTTACTTACATTCGCGCTCTCGCGTACTCTGTAGTGTTGTTGCTTGTGCAGTGTTTGCTCTCGCGCTATTACATTGCTCGCGTTCGTGACCGTTACTCTCGCGTTTGTATCAGTTTTTTTGTTGTTGTGTGTTTATCTCAGCTCAAAATTGTTTTTCTCTTTTTTCAAGTGCAGAATATTGCACCTTTAACCCTTGTGCTACCTTGTGCTTCTTATACGCTTTTTTTTTTTGTTTTTTATTGCAATTCGCCCTTTACTTAAAATCTTTTCTTAAAAAAAAAAAAACAATAATAATAATTAATAATGTTGGTCTGCTCATTTAAACAGTGACTTCATCCCCAAAAGCTCCAAGAAGACTACCTTTTATGCTGGCTGTGTGACAATGTTATGCACGTTAAAAGTGCTGGTTATACGGCCAGAGTTAAGGATAGCATTGGAAATGAGGGGGGGCCTGAAATGGAGTTGTGAAGCGTGCCGGGACGTTGAAATGGAAATGCGTATATTTATGAGGCGGACTAGGGAGGGATTTAGAACTTTGTCGGCTGGCTTTCTAAAGCTTCGGGAAGAGTTTTCGACTCTGGAAACTCAGTTTAATAGTTATAAATTATTAAGCGAATTCCCGAAGCGGAAGAAGACCATTCCTCGGCATTTCTCTCCCGATCCACCAGCATCTCTACTTTTAACGGCTCCGTCTTCAGGTAACAACCCAATAACCCCGAATTCTTAGCACCTGATATCGTTTAGGAGTCCAGTATTGGCTGCAGGTGCGGACACTATTGCCATTTCCCCTGGCAATCCTGTCCCGCATACTGATGCGATATCGGGTGTAGTGTCCGATGCGTCCGGGCGAACATCCTCTTCTAGAGATGTTCCCAATAAAATAGTAACAAGGGGGGTTCTCAAGGCGTTATCCGCCGCAGTAGCTCCAGCACCAAAATCTGTGGCTGCTGCTGCGGTTGGTGCCTCGAGTTCGCTTCTTGTCGGTATTCCACCAAAAAAGCGAATCTTTGTTTCGAGGCTATATCCCAATACTACATCAGATGATATCATAGCCCATATCCGGGCAAAGATCGTAGAGCCTAACATCGCGTTGGAAAAGCTAAGTTTGTGTATTCCCGTGACATTTCGTCTTTTAAACTTAGTGTTCCGCCAAATCTTTGTGACCAAATATGTCATAAAGATTTTTGGCCGGAACACTTAATAGTAAAGGAGTATATAGCTGAAAAGAGGAAAAATCGGCCTCCGATTCGTTTGGCTTCCGCACCAGGTAGCACCAATCTTTGCCAGGAACGTCAGTACCCACTGGCGGGTCAAAAAACTAATTTCGTCCCTTGCTCTGGCCTATCAGAATGTTAGAGGACTAAAATCTAAACTTTCTAAACTCTATGTAGATAGTCTATCCTTTGCCTTTCATATTTTGGCTTTTACTGAAACGTGGCTAAAGCCAGACATATCCAATGCATCCGTTTTTCCCACAATATTTTCTACATATAGATACGATCGAACATTCAGAAATGGAGGCGGAGTTTTAATTGCTGTCAACTCAGCCTTTCCCTCTGAATTAGTGACCTTCACAGCAACTCTTGACATTGAATTTGTTATTGTCAAAATTTCTCTACAATCGTATTCTGCCTTTGTAACTTGCTCATATATTCCACCAAAATCTGCGATGCAGATTTACTAATCATTCTTAGGGACTTTAATTTGCCTGACATTTCTTGGTAACCATCAGATGAGTCTTCCATGCTGGTGCCCTCCTCCTCACACTGCTTTATTGATGGTCTTCTTGAGTTATCCTTAACCCAGGTTAACCCTGTGCATAATAGAAATGGTAGATTACTAGATCTTATATTTATGTTAGATTCTTCCGAATGCTCTGTTTCGAGAATTGATCCTTTACTTTGGACTTAACCCTAAACCTTCCTTTTCGATTGCCGATTACCAACTTGACATCTCGCACTCGTTGCTTTCGTAAAACTAACTTTTTAAAGCTCAATGAGCTTATTCTTGCTACAGATTGGTCTTATCTGTATTCTTGCAAAGATTTAGACGCTGCTATTTCATAATATAATACTATGTTTTTACTTTTTGATGCATGTGTCCCACGTGTCACCCATGTGTCAACTGACAAGCCGCCATGGTTTTCACATAAGTTATCTAATTTAAAGAATGTAAAAACTAGATATTAAAAAAAGTATAAAAAATCCGGCCAACTGTCCGATTTTTCTCTTTATGTAGTTGCTCGATCAAATTTTTCAGTGCTTAATACACAATGTTATAAGGTTTAATTAAGGCGCTGTGAACTTCAGTTTTCCCGTGATCCTAAGCGGTTTTATAACTTTGTCAACACCAAACGCAAGGCATCAGTGCATCCTTCTTACTTATGTTTTGAAAATAAGAAAGCTAACGATGATCAGGCCACTGCCGATATGTTTTCTTATTTTTTCAACACAACTTATTCCTCCAAGGAGTATCACGCTAACTCTTCGTATCCTTATCAGTTGAATAGGTCTAATTGTATCTTTAATCCTGTGATCGATGAAAGTTCGCTCCTAAGCGTGTTTACTTCAGTAAAACCTGTGCACTCACCAGGACCAGATGCGATACCTGGTTGCGTACTCAGGTTTTGCGCTGACACTTTACGTAACCAAATTTATAAGTTATTTACCTTGTCCGGTAAAACTTTTACTTTCCCACCTATTTGGAATGAATCTTTTATTATTCCTCTCCATAAAAAGGGTAACAAGTCCGTAGCATCAAATTATAGGGTATTTCTAAATTTTCCGCTATACCGAAGGTCTTTGAGAAAATTATAACTTCTCAATTGCAACATTTCTGTAGTTCTGTACTTTCATCTACCCAAGATGGGTTCATGAAACGCAGATCTACTACCACTAACCTGTTAGAGTTTACTTCTTTATCGATCGAAGGATTCAGGAATAAATCGCAAACTGATGTCATTTATACCGACTTCAGTAAGGCCTTTGATTCTGTTAATCATACACTGCTTTTGTACAAGCTGAAATTGGCCTTCCACACCTTCTGCTCAGCTGGATTCTGCAATATTTGACTGACCGTACACAAAAGGTCCTCATGATGTTAAACTTTTCCTTAGTTTCAAAGATTCAGGTTCCCCGCGTCTGCTTCAAGCCGATCTTAATAACCTCCAGACTTGGTGGGAAATTAACTTATTAAACCTAAATATTTCGAAGTGTAATGTCATGTCGTTTAATAGATCTTCCTTTCACCTAGAAACTTATTACCTTAATAATACTCCACTTGAACGTTTAAATGAGATGAGTGATTTGGGTGTACTCATGGACCATAAATTAAGTTTCACTCGTCATATTTCTACCTTAGTCAGCAAAGCCATGAGTATTCTTGGTTTCGTCAAGCGATGGTCGAAGGAATTCGACGATCCTTACACAACCAAAACCCTTTTTATTTCACTGGTCCGTCCTATTCTGGAGTACGGATCATGCGTTTGGACACCTCAATATGAATCACACCAAATTAGAATTGAATCCGTTCAAAAGCAATTTTTGATTTTTGCTCTTCGTGGTTTAAACTGGGATTGCAATGTTAACTTGTCATCGTATTCTAGTAGACTTCTTCTAATCAATCTTCCTTCCTTACTTAATCGTAGAGTAATGCTTGGTACTTTGTTTATACACAAGCTTCTTAATGGGCAAATAGACTCTCCTAATTTTTAAGAAATTATGTCCCTTTAACTTTAACTAGTTGCATTTCAAACTATACTTTACATGAACCTTTCCGTGTCCTTTGTTCCGATTATAATCGCCTTTATCACTTAATCGGATCTGAGTCCTCTATTCCTACGTTAAAAACTTCTATCCTTAGCTATCTAGCTCGTAGTTAGTTTTAATTTTAGTTTTAACTTTAGGTATGTTCTAATTGTCGTCTGTCGTCCACGCGTTTTCGTTTTTGCATGCTGTCTGCTAGAGTTCGCGCATAACAGGCAATGTCCTGGTGTCGCATGGGCCACTTGAACGTACTGCGCATAGTACGCATCAACGTCCAAAGAAATTGCTGGGTCAAAATCCATCCGCAGGTCACTAAGCCCGAGAAAACAAAAACAGGAGATTGATGTTCTTCTGGAGGTCGACGTACTGTTGTATGGCAGCGGGAAACGCAAACCGGTTCCAGTCCACATCGGGCGAGCAGGGACCGGCGCCAATAGCCTCCCAAAACTAATAGGCAAACTATATGAAAAGGAGAACCAACTATCGGCGGAAATAAGCATGAAAGGTACAAGAAGAGAGGCAATGTTAGATTTAGGGGCCACAAGCAGTTTTGAGTGGTAGAGTCTGGTGGAGAGCCTAGGAGTGGAGGCACATCCCACACGGGTATTAAAGCAGGTGCAATTGGACGGGTCAACAAATGAAATAAAATGGTAATGGGTCGCCAAAGTACACTTTGGAGAGATGAGATATGGGGATGTTCGTTTCTAGTGCTACTAGGCGAAATCGATGCTGTGGTCCTAGGATGGAATTTTATAAAAGAAGAGGGATTAAAAAATTCCACCTAGGAGCAGGGTAAATTGAAAACTAGCTGAGAGGATATCGTCAAAAGGAATGACAGATATGCCAAAAGCGTATGTGAAAGATTTCATACAGGAAGAATTAGCAGAGCTGGCCAAAATATCCGGAATGTTGAACGTTGGTATCCATACAATTACCATGTGTGATGACGAATCCATTAAACAAAGGTACTAGCCAAAGACTCCAAAACAGAAAACGAAACCAGCTGGAAAATGACAGCATTTACAAAAGAAGTGGTCTCATGGAAGCCACTCATACCAGAAGTAGTGAGACAATATGTCATTGGGGAGAACTACATAAGACACGCCAATGGCAGGAGAACAAACGCACGAGTGGCAGCCAAGTATGGGAATGCAACGGGCTGCCTATCGGGACATGCCAGAAATATAAACCGAGTCAACAACACGCAGCAGGCAAAATGTTGACGCAAGTTCCGGAGGAGCCATGGGCGACAGCATGTCAGACCACTGCCAAGATCCACACATGGAAATTCGGTATTGTTGGCGGTGGAGGACAGATTCTCAATGGTTTACAATCACTAGCAAGATATTCGGGAAAATGTTACTGAAATGGGAATGTACGCACCAATTAAATGCCCCCGATATAACCCAGGAGAATCCCACGGAACGAGAAAACAGAACAATCAAGTGTACTCTACAATATATAGAGTATATAGTAAATAGAGTATAAGCTAAATTCGCTTAGTGACACTTTGTTACAATTTATATACAACTCAAGTGAACACAATAACTTAAGGTAAACATTCCAGCGCATAACGTAATACGATCCGCCGCCTATGTGCAGACGAACCAATCGTAGCACGTGGGAATGCTGAGCAAGGCATACTCAAATTTATGATAAAAGAATTATACATAAAGACAAAACCGGCTGTTAGTCAAAATAAATTCAAATAAAATTACAAATAAAGAAACTTTATTGAAAATCATTTAAATAAAGTATTACACAAGACGATGATTGCACTATTTGCTGGAAATACTCAAAGAAGGTGTGACGAGGTGTGAACTGAATTAATGCTGGGGGTTAATTCGAGCGTGTTAAAGTCAAGAGTGTATACACCGATGTTCAACACTTAGGGAATGTAACCATGATCACCAGGAGCTATGTATAACAAAGTAACGACTCGATCGGATTTATAAAAATGGATGAAGTCTTAAAATACAAACATGTATAGATACATATACATATATAAATAAGTAATGTAGTATACATATACGCATGTATATATATCAAATACGTAACACATAAATTTATTTACATATATAAAATAAGAAATACATAAATTTATTTACATATACATACATAAATTACTCCAAAACTAGAAGTTGTGAGTACAAATGTAAAGGTAGTTACTGCAAAACTACAGGCAGTCCATGTATAGGAATGAATAAAAAGCAGTTGTAACATAACTGAAATATTAATGCCGTAACCCACATAAAAAATTTAGAGTTTATAAACACGATTGGACATCCCGAAATGGTGATGATGTTATTTGCTGTCGGTTCAGCCTTTCCTTCTGAGATAGTTTAGACTCATACTTCTCAAGAAATTGAATTTGACAGTGTCAAAATTTTTGTCTTATTCCGCCCACATAACGTGTTTTTATATGAGTCATAATTGGTCATGAATTCCACCCAACTTTGAACATAACCACTGACATTCCTTTTGATTAGTGATTGCTGGTACTAACCAAATAGTTGGTGTACCCGTTACAAAATAAACTTTTTTAAACTTAATGAGCAGCATCGTGCTACAGACTGTTCTCATCTGTACTTTTTCATATTTAGCTTTCTGATGCCTGTGTTTCACTCGTAACCCATGTTTTTTCTAACAAACCTCATGGAGGTTTTCGCGGGAGTTATGTAATTTAATAATGTAAGAAATATAAAATTGAGATATTTTAGAAAGTGAAGCTGAAAGTGTAACTCGATTACATTTTCTGGTGCTGAATACACAACGCTACAAGAAGCACATTCGCCGCTGTAAGCTTCAGATTTCCCGTGATCTTAAGTATTTTTATAATTTCTGCTATAAAAAACGAAAGGCATCTGTACACCCGTCTTACTTATCCTTTGAACTGTTTTTTTTTTAATCAAAAAACATTTAAATTTATTAATTAAATTTTATAACTTATAATATCGAGCTAAATCAAGGAATATTGAACTAGTCTTTATTTATTTTATCCGTTCTCCGCCACAACAAGCATCCCCGCACTGACTACCAACCCCGCTCCTGTACCATCTCAGCAGGGTGCCCCGAATGTCCTTCAGATGACCCTAATGATGCAAACAATCATGGCGTCATTATGCAAGTAGGGCTAAAAATAATCATCTGGAATGCAAACGGATTATGTAAAAGCAGGCCAGAAGTCGATCTGTACCTCAAGAGAAACAATGTCGACATCATGTTACTATCAGAAACTCACCTCACAGACCAATCATTCTTTCACATCAACGGATATGACCTTGTACGTGCCAATCACCCTAGTGGCAATGCCAGAGGAGGATCTGGCATCTTAATCAAGTCCAGGCTACAATATACTGTAAACACACCACTCCGTCACCCATGGCTACAAGCGTCATCCATCAGCATCGTAACATCCATCGGCAACATTAACATTGCTTCCTGCTATGTCCCTCCAAGACATTCAGTAGACACACAGATGTTTCTGCAAAGCTTAAGCAGCTTCGGATCAAGATTCCTGGCTGGCGGAGACTTCAACGCCAAGCACACCTGGTGGGGGTCTAGACTAAGCAACCCTAAGGGACTTGCGCTCATACCCTGCATCCACAGTCTCAATCTGACCACTCATTCGTCAGGCCAACCAACATATTGGCCAACAGATTCGTTAAAGAGCCCGGATGTTCTGGACTTCGCTATCACCAGAGGTATAAACCGCAGCAGCATCCACACAGAAGCTGAATTCGACCTACATTCGGACCACAGTGCTGTGAAGATCTGGGTAGGAATCCTAGTTGAGTCAATGAAACGCACAACCAGGCTACTCAGGAAAAACTCCAACATAGACTCCTTCAAAACTACGCTTAATGAGATGACTGAGCCCGACGCCTGCCTCAACACTGGGATAGATATTGACGAAGCTGTGGAGAAGCTATCGCGAGACATCTGCGAGGCCGCCCATGCATGCACGCCGCCATTTAGAATGAGTCAACCCCATGCACGACAAAGGGATATGTTTGCCTGGTCTGACGAAATCACAAACGCCCTGCGGGAGAAGAGATGCCTGCGACGTGTCTGGCACTATAGTCGCAACCCACTGGACAAAACGGCCCTCAATCGTGCCACAAAGAATCTGAAAGCGTTGTATTTCGAACTTCGCAATGAAGCCACTGCTGAATACCTGAGGAATCTTGAGCCAAATCAGCCAGATCACAATCTCTGGCAAGCCTGCAAGTACCTCAAAAAGCCGGCTGTGAGAAAAGTCCCCATACGAAAATCAAATGGCATGTGGTGTAGATCCAATGAGGAGACGGCCGAAGAGTTTGCGACACATCTGGAGAACACATTCATCCCGTTCAGTATGTGCAGCGCCGAAGATGTGGTCGTCACCTCGTCTTTCCTCGAGGCCCCATACCAAATGGCTCTCCCGATTGATCGAGTCACTCCAGAGGAAGTCAGATTTGAAATAGACTGCCTCAAGACGAAGAAGAGCCCAGGCTATGATGGCATCGACGCAGTCACCATCAAGTTTACCGCCGTCAGTGATCCAGCTACATGCCAACTTGTTCAACAGGATCTTTGATCTCTGCCACTTTCCCACCCAATGGAAGAGCGCAGAGATTATAATGATTCCGAAACCAGGAAAACCGGAGCATAACCTCGCCTCGTACCGTCCAATCAGTCTGTTGGCAATACTCTCCAAGGTATTCGAAAGAATACTTTTGGCCAGAGTGTTGCCACTACTGGACGAAGGTAACATGGTCCCTGAACACGAATTTGGCTTCCGACGACATCATGGCACTCCAGAACAATGTCACCGTATTGTTGGGAAGGTCCTTGGCTCCTTCGAAGACAAACTCTACACCTCCGCTGCCTTCTTGGACATTAAGCAGGCATTCGACCGTGTCTGGCATGACGGGCTTCTGCACAAACTCAAGATGTTGCTACCTGCTCCTCACTTCGTGGTTCTGAAGTCCTACCTCGAAGAGAGACGCTTCTACGTCAGGTATGAGAGCTCCATCTCCGCAATCAGGTGCATCAATACGGGCGTTCCACAGGGCAGTGTGCTGGGTCCCATCTTGTACATCGCAGATATGCCAGTGTTACAACAAGATCAACTTTTAATTGCCACATATGCAGACGATACTGCGTTTCTCGCCTCTGCTTCGGAACCATCGGTGGCTTCGAGTCTCATCCAGGAAAAATTCAACCTTCTGGAACCATGGTTGATCAGATGGAACATCTGTGTGAATGCGGACAAGTCACAGCACTTAACATTCGCCACTCGAAGACTCAATTTCCCCCCCCGTTCAGCCTTCATGGCACGCGTCTTCCGAGCGTGGGTTGTGTGAAATACCTGGGCCTCATCCTCGACCGGCGTTAGAATTGGAAAGCCTATCTCAAGGCCAAAAGAACCCATTTAAACCTGAAGCTGTCCAAGATGCAGTGGCTACTTGGCAAGAGTTCCCAGCTCAGTACATCCAACAAGATCCTACTCTACAAGGCCATACTAAAACCTATATGGACATCCGGTATTCAGCTCTGGGCCACGGCGTCCGACTCAAACGTTGAAATCCTGCAACGATTTCAAAACAAACTTCTTCGCAGAATTGTCGAAGCGCCTCCCTTTGTGCGCAATTCTCTCATTCATAGAGACCTCAACATCCCATCAATCAAGAGCGAGATTCGTAAATATTCCACTCGACACTGCTCCAGACTGGAAACGCATGAAAACACACTGGCCCTCAATCTGCTGGACAACAGTACTCAGTCCAGGCGTCTAAAAAGATGCCACCCTCTTGACCTGCCGTTCAGACCAGAGCCGGACTGGTGATTCGACGCTGAAGGCCCGAAAAACTGTAATTCCTGTTTATCTTAATTTCATGCCAATGTTTTCAATGTAGTTCCTGACAATATGTAATTAAAAAAAAAAAAAAATTTTATCCGTTGAAACCATATTAACTGTAAGACTATTTCCTGTTGTCCGACGAGGCATTTGAGAAAATTATCATTTCCCACAACGTAGGTCTTCTAATACTAACCTTTTGGAGTACTCGTTCCATTTTATCTCGATCGACGGTTTAAAGAATGCATTACAAACTGTTATACGGATTTCACAGCTTTTCTTACGTTTTTCTTTATGTGTACATTGTTCCGACTGTAACCCCAATTATTCCGTTATTAGATCACAATTGGCTTTTCCTATAATTTTAAACATGCAACTCTTTTTTGCATACTGTCCGCTATGGTCCACGCGTTACAGGCATTGTCTTGGTATCACTTGGAGCACTTAAAGTACTAGTATTCAACATTTTGTGTTCTCAAACGTTTTCTTAAAGCTTTTCTAAATATGACACTTTTTACTTGGTGACTAGAACAGATCCACTTAAACTAATTCATTTTTAAAGAAATATTACATTTTAAAATATGTATAATGTGAAGTGATTACAAATATTTGACTTATTAGAATAGACAAATAAATTTAGCAATGAGTGCTGCTTCCGTTTTGTCCTAACGCTTTGACTCCAAACAAACGACTTTACTACTCGTCCGTTGCAGCGCTATTTCATTTATATGCATGATTAATCGGGCAGTAGCTATTCACCCTCATCCCATTACTATCACAAATAAATATCTGCCAATAAAGCCATAAATTATATTATTTCCACCGAGGTATGACTCTTGTTTAAACTCCACACCCTATATTTTGACTTTTTGTGATATTGTCTCTAACCCCCTCGCTACGATTTTATATGCAATTTTAGCTTTCTTTTTAATTATTCAATTTATTCATTTTACTATTTAGATGTTTTAGATATTCTACAAAACTAATTGTTTAAAATGTTTCAACTACTATTTGCTAACGTTCCCTTCTTCGGTTGTAGAATTATTAAGATCACTATTGTTGCAAGTCTCTTCAGACGATCCAGCAGAATTAGCCACATACAGTGCAGGGTCGATAACTTTGGGTATTGGCTTTATTTCAGTTCCAAGTTCTTTTTCAATTCTGTGAAGGTCAAATCGGCCCTCATACGTTATTAAATTAATGGCAATACCTAAAAGAGCAAACATGTTCAAGTGTGGTTAATACGGTTAACAAATAAAATTGTTTAATGTTTTTTTAATGAACAACTACATAGTTCTACTCTTCT